>JAOEGS010011766.1:8480-18703 GCA_025447755.1 Corythornis vintsioides | reverse complement strand
TTCAACTGAGGAAAGAACTTCCTCCCTCCAGACTTCGTCTGTGGTCTTGGAGACCTGGGACTCCTGGTAGCTGACCTTAGAAGTAAAGACCGAGGTTGAGGTAACATTCAGTAACTCAGCCTTCTCTCTGTCCTTGATCACCAGGGTACCCACTTCATCCAGGAGCGGGCCCACATTGACTCTAGCTTCTTTTTGCCTCCAGCATACTTGTAGAAACTTTTCTTGTTGTCCTTGACCTCCCTTGCATGCTTATTTTCAAGGGAAGCCTTAGCTTTCCTTGTTGCATCTCTGCATCCTTTGACAACCTCTCTATATTCTTCCCAAATTGACTGTTCCTCCTTCCATGTTTTATATATTTCCCTCTTCAGCTTAAGTTTTAAGTAAGCAGTAGTTCCCTGCTGAACTATGCAGGTCTCCTAACTCTCTTACTAGATTTCCTGCACTTTGGGATACACTGATCCTGAACCTGGAGGAAATAGCATTTGAATATTATCCACCTTGCTTGAGCCCCCTTGCCCTCCAGGGCCCTATCCCATGGGACTTTTGCAAGCAGTTCCCTGAGAAGGCCAAGGTTGGCCTTTCTGAAGTCCAGGGTAGCAATCCTGCATGCTGCCTGCAATTCTAAATTCTACCATCTCGTGGTCACTACAGCCAAGGGTGCCTCCTACCTTCACATCCTCAACCAGTCCCTCTTTGTTGGTCAGTACAAGGTCCAGCATCACTCCTCTCTTTGTTGGCTCCTCCAACATTTGCATTAGGAACTTATTATCAATGCTCAGAAAGAACCTACTGGACTGTACGTGTCTGGATGTGCAACTTTCCCAGAAAATGTCAGGGTAATTAAAGTCCCCCATGACAACCAGAACCTGTGATTTCAAAGGTACTTCCAGCTGCTTGTAGAAGGCCTCATCAGCTTCCTTATCCTGATCAGGTGGCCTGTAGTAAACACCTACTACGTCTTCCTTATTAGTCTCGCCCTCAATTGTCCCCCAGGGAGAGTTCCATACATTCCAATTGCTCTCTCACATAGAGAGCAGCTCCACCACCTTGCCTTGTCAGCCTATGCTTCCTAAAAAGGACATAGCCATCCATGACAATGTTCCAGTCATGGGAGCTGTCCCCCCATGTCTCAGTGTTTGCAATGAGATCATGGTCCTGAGATGGCACACAGATCCCTAGTTTATCCTGATGTTTTGTATCCTGTTGTCATTCCTTCTGAGTCCAAGGGTAGGGTTATACTGATCCCATTTCAGATAAAACATATCTAAGAATGCAGTGCACAGGCATATTCTGGTTGTAATCTACATCAGACACTTTATAAACTGTTACTGAACAGAGGACAATAAACCATTCCACATACAAGCTAAAGAAATACACTCATTTTGGTTTTTTTACCCATGTGTTTAACATACGCCATACGGTATACAAATTTGACAGACTAAATAAATTCTGCAACCAGAAATTATATTATCTGGATGCAGTTCTAAGGGAGTTATTGCGTAGATATTTTTAAACCCTTAGCCTGCATTTGTCTACTCTGGTATAAATTGTGAAAAAAAAATATGAGGCAATTACTAGTGCTAAAGACTTACAGAAAACTGATAAACAGCTATAATGGCAGCATCTTACAGGGAAGTCTTATCAAGCTATGTTTTATACAATCCGTTTGTACATTTATTATCTAGTATTTCTAAATTGAGTACCTCTTAGCCCCTGAATCATTGAACTAAGGGGAAAATATTTACCTGTCCTTGTTATGATACGTTCTGTAAATCTCTTTTAATTCTATTAATTTCTATTTAATTTCTATTTTGTGGTTAATACAGATAAGCCTTGGTTGGATCCTTTAGTTAACACTTTTACTGATTTTAATTTTTTAATATACACTCTTTTAAACTGAATGAAAGAGAAAATTAGGTCGTTCTATTGTGTAATCAGATAAAAAAAATCAGCTTTGAATTGGCTAAAAGGTACCAATTATTTATGTTTTTTCTTATATTTTCTTCTTAGGGTTTGTTCATAAGATGAGGGGAGGAAAAGTTATAGTTATTTTCAGTGTGTCATAAGGATTGTTGTTTTATGCAGTCACATGTCATGATCAGGAGACGCTAGAGTTCCTTTCCTTGCTTTAGTTTTTAATATGTGTGAGAGCTATCTTGGACTGAAGTCACAAAAAAAAAATGCTTTGCCTTCAACCCAGATTACTTGTTTACTCTTCTGATATTTTTGTTTTAAAACTTGGGAAGTGCATATGAAAGGATGAGACAATTTATAATCTCTGTAGTAATGCCTCAGAAACAAGGTAAACTGTATTGTCACCTGAATTTGCTAGGCTCATGATGACAGCTCAAAACAAGGCCTTGATAGGGGTTTGATTGTTTGTTTCCAACACGTGGATGGCAGGTTAAAAGACTGTCATCCCCTTCTGACCCTTATAAAGTCTTAAACCATACACAGAATACTTCTGTAAGCATCAGGGCTAGGGATAAGCAAACTCTGCCAACTACATGGTAAATATTAAAAGAAGAATCCTAGTGGAGTTCCCCCAAGTAGCTTATCCTTGTTTGTGACAAGCGTGTTCCAAAGGAGAGTGTACACACATCAAGAGATAAAGATGTTAAATGGGAAGTGACAGGAGGAAGAAAAGGCAGAGGATATTTCTAAGGTACAATGTAGAAATTTGCTGAGACAACCCTTTGAGGTAATGTTTAAAACAATTGATTTACTGGTAGAGTAAGCATCCTGAAACTGGATTTGCAGCAGAAGAGTTAGGGTCATAAATCATATTAAGTAGGGTTTACAAGAAAAAACATTAGACAAAATAGTGCAAAATCAATAAAAGCAATTCAGTCTGGAAAAAAACAACATAGCAATGAGGGGCAGAAAGCACACAGCAGAAATACTGCTACTTGTTAAATTAAATTGTGCACATAATGGAGTTTCAAATGGAAGACTGGACCTGTTTGGCCTCTTTGCAAGAAATGTTGAAACTACTTCAGATCATGTCCTTTCCAGCTAGCTATTATACCATGAAGGCGCTAGGCTTTTGTAAGGCAATTGTAACACTGACAGGAACTGGGTTCTTTTGAGGGGGGGAATATACTTCTAAATTTTAGATATAGACAGCTAAGAAACAGTGCTAGCAAAGACGTTCCGTCATAGCCCAGTATAGGCATAAAAAAGCCTCTGAGTACCTGCTGTTCTCTCATTCTGCATACTGTGCTTTCATTTTGATGCAGGATTGCAGAATCAGGTCACTGCCACTCCCCTGGACTTTTTACTGTGGAAAGGAAATGCTTCTGCATTTTGGCAGCCTCCAGATTCTCTAGAGGTTCTGAAGCTGCTTATGGCACTGCTGGCTGAATGTCAGGCACAAAGATCTCAGAGTTGCACTCCAAGAGAGATGCAGTAGCTTGAGAAGGAAGGTGGGAATCAAAGCTGAGATCAACAAGGGATGGGAATGCCTCTGGAGGTGTATAGTGATGGGCAATACTCTAAAATGATTGATTTTCAAACCTTTACCTTTCTCACAGTACCTTTCATGCTTTAATTTTTTTTCCCCTCTATTTTTTTCTATGATTGAGACATTACTGTTTAATCAATACAATATAATAACATTATAGAAATCTATTCTTGTACAATAAATGAAGAAAATGTTCCCCATGAAAATTTTAATTCAATAGCACCAGTTAAAAATAAAATAGAAAGTAGAATTACATTGAGTGTGAAATATAAGGCAGGAGATATGTATAACGTAAGTGTTAGGAGATAATTAAAAGTAAAATGAATTCTGTTATTCTAAAATAGACGGAGAAGTTTTTTTGACAGTATACAATTCATTCAATTAGATGATTCTTCATCTACCCTGCTAGTAAATGTTGTAATGACTAAAGTTTTCAATTAAGTTTTATATGGAATTTCCAAAGGCATTCATGGAAAATAGCCTCCTAAATCAGTAAATCCCAGGAAAACATGGATGTCCAATGTTCTTGCATGGTGAAAATTCCAGTGTTTCTTGCATGGCCAAAAAGCCCTCTTGGAAATGGATCTAGAAGCTACAGTACCTCAAAAGGAGGATGTAGGGTCTCCTCAGTTTGAATATCACTGCACAACTGCACTGGCACAGGTCCAACACAGCAGCCTGGAGTTACATGGCTGGTTTTCATCGGTAGGAATTTAGTCTTGAATGAAGCTGCTTGAGCCCTGTGGCAGTACAAGGCACTCAGTACTTGTTTAGATAACATAAGTTATACATAATTTTCTATAAAATAAAGGTTTTACTAGCAATATCTAAAAGATGTCTGCAAAATACAATGTGATTAAAATAGGAATTGATAACTGCCAGTTACCTGAATCATTGCTGATCAGTAGCATGTAAAACTACCATGTTTCTCATTTAGCATCTAAAAAGCCCTTCTTCCCCCTGTTATTCTGTGCTGGTTTATATATAATCATAAACCTAATGTCTTCAACAGATATAAGAGACAGTTAATTTTCACTGTATTGGTTAGATTAAAAGTATTGGCTAGATTATAAACAAAGCACTCACACACACACAAAAAACCCCAAACAACAACAACAACAAAACAAAACAAAACAAAACAAAAACAAAAAACCCAAACCTAAGAATAAACTGTCCAATGGAGACTGGTTTTTCCCAAGCAGTAACTAAGACAGCTAAAGACATGCAGGAAAGAGCAGGTCAATGTTTATCACAGAAAGATGGAAACATCTTTCTTTGTGAAGGCTTTTCATGAAAGCGCATTTTAGCTTGACATTGGGTACCAGATCCAAAGTTTATTATGAATCAATACAAAGGTTTCAGAAGTGGTAAAGGTTGAATGCCAATTTTGGCAGGTGAAATTTTTCTCTCTTGCCATGATGGACTGCCTATTTCACATTCCCCTAACCTTTCTCCAGAGTGCTGGTTGAGCAATTTCACAGGGACTACAATTAAGATCCATCATTAAATGACTTAGAAAGGGACAGTATTTCAGCTAAAAAAGGTGATGAAGTTAGTAAAGGCCCAGAGGGTTAATGGTTCTCTCTGAATATCTTTTTGTGTTTATTAGGTGTTTAATGGAACACTGCATTTGAAAAGTGACAGGACTTGTCTGTAGCAGACAAAAAGTTTCTTTTTTGAGGTTTCTGGACGTAACTCAGATTTTGTGACTCCTCCTGACTTGTACTTTCTTAGATTAATTATTGGGTAACTCCAAGGCAAAGACTGTCTCTAAATTTGTAGCAATCATATAGCAGAGTGCTGACTTGGCTTCCAGGCTCATGATAATTGCTACTTGATGCATGGAAACCACTAGTCAAAAGCAGAAGGTAGCTGAACATGTTATGCTACAGGCTGAAGATAGTTACAAGTCTGGATTAATCTTATAAAAAAAAAAAAAAAAATTTAAAAAAAGTCCCCAAGAAGTTTATCTCTGAGGACAGTCTTACTGAAAAATAAATTCCCATGAAAAGGACCAGGCCAGGTACAAGAGTGTTATCATCCTTTAGTTCAGTATGTTCAGGGTTTCTTCTATAGAGCTGCAGAATTTAATGTACATTCAGCAGATAGCATATTAGGAACAGATCAAAGCAATCAGATTTATTAAAAAATTAGAAGAAAAAAAAAAAAAAAAGATGAAAATAAATTGGAATATTTTTAGGGAAAAAAAACCCCGAAAGTATAACTGCATACCAAAAATTAATTCATTGCTTTGGAAATAAAAGTACCTTAACTACAAAAAGGTCTCATTTTAGAAATGTGTGTGTATGTATGCTTTGTAAACAACATTGGCTATGCATGTAAAAGTGAGTAAAAAAGGGTAATTCCCATTTTGTGTTAAAAGATTGTCTGGATGAATTGATGAGGAAGAACAGGCACCAATAGTTTGACATTCTCTGAGAATCATTTTCTTCTGAGAAAAACTATGCAGCCTGGGATCTTTGTCAACGTATTTCCTTTTCCACAAATCCCACTCAAAGTTTATCTTAATACTGTCATCCCTGAGAAAACTTTGCAGCTCTTCACTAACATAATTCACTTGAGAAAACACTGCAGTTAGAAATCACTTAGGTGGGAGAAAGGCAAAGATCTAAACTAATTATTTCCTTTCCTTAATTAGCATGCCCCACCTGCATGATACTTGCCATAGTGATCTTGGCATTGGCAGCACATTGAGAAAATGTTGAGACAATAAAAGGGTAAAAGAAATAATGAAGCTGGAGGTCTGTTTTTATTTTTAGCATGAAGTGCACTGTAGTCCGGTCTTCTGGCAGCCATGTTTCATGTGACCTTCCAATATGATAAACAGTTCAAATTAACTGCTGTCCTGAAAGTCATTCTACACAAGAACAGAGCACTTGTCTCTATCTCATTTCCATAATCCGTTTTAACATCTAATGCATAAAAGGAAAAAAAAAATAAATCAAACAATTTATTTAGTCATATAGCATTCCACTCATCCTTTCTCACTCTGCACTCATCTTGCTGCTTTGCAGGAATGATTTATCCTCTAGATGAATGTCTTACTCTTTAATTACTTTAGGGGATGCTTAACAGAGATATGAATAAGCCAACAAAAAGACAGTTCCATCTCTACAGCTACGTCTTCTGTTGTCAGCATCTTATTTGCCAACACTTGCTAGATGCTTTATGATTATTATATAAATAACTAGTTCTTACTCATGTCATAAAAAATTTAAGGAAAAAAGAATCCCAAAGCATATCTCTGTCTCTATAAACACCATTTTATTACAGCTTTGATTTAATTTAATTTAAAAATGAAAACCTAAGTGCTTCCTTAATAAATACATTGTATGACACCAAATGACACATTTCATATTTACTTCAATAAGAAAATCTCATGTTAAATAAGGCCAGAGGAATACTGAGCAAGTATATCCTGAGCTGGAAGAAACTCATGAGGATCATTTAGTCCAACTCCCAAGTCCACACAAGAGCAACCTGATGGTTAAGCATTTTATCTAAGACCATTGTCTATTAGCTTATTGAACAGAAAGGCTTGGGTCCATGACCACATGTGGCAGAGCTCAACCAAACTCTCAATAAAAAACATTTTCTTAATTTTGAATCCAAACTTCCCATGGCATCACTTTAAGCTTTTTCTTTTTGTCCTACCAGCAGACACCAGAAAATGGAAATCAGCACCTCGATCTCTGACAGCCCTCTTGAAGAAGTTGTTGTCAGGAATGAGGTCACCTCTCAGCCTCCACTGAGATTCAAACATCTTGTATTCTTGTTCATTCTTCATAAGCCATGCCTCTAGTCCTGTCATCATCTTTATTGCCCTCGTTCTATGAAACCTGTATATACTAGAAGAGTCAATGCTTTTGCACTCCACATTTTTTGTTTAGTTTCTTTTGGGTTGAGTTTTTTTTCCATGCCCATCAGGATGACTGTAATGCAAAATTGATTCTAGAAATTATAATTTTCCCCTGATGACCTTTAAATAATATTAAATGCCTGAAATACATTGCTGTGTTCAAAAAGAATCATAAAATCATAGAATGGTAGATGCTGGAAGGGAGTTCTGGAGATCAAGTCCAACCAAGATCACTCAGGGCAGGCCACAGAGGAACAGATCCAAGTAGGCTTTGAAAGTCTTTAGAGAAGGAGACTCCACAACCTCTCTGGGCAGCCTTTTACAGTGCTCTGCCACCCTCACAGTAAAGAAGTTTTAAAGAAGCAAAGACTCTCTTCCTGCTTTGAGAATGGTGACTCCTATTTAGTGCCAGCAAGTCTGGTGTTTTATAACTCAAATCAATTTACTGGTAAAAAGCCAAAATTGCTGAGGTGACACCAACTATAGAGCCATGTATTATTAGCCATTTTTTGTTTGTTCACTGCAGTGTCCCTGCCTGCAACTAGAAGAGAATTTGTGCCCCAGAATCCCTCACCAGTCATCCTAAGGTTCTAAAGTCTCTTATTGTTCTTGGACTCCCAGCCATAGGGTGCTCACCACCTACATGGTGTACCAAGCTAGGAAGTTTCCTAGTGCTGTCCTTAACCCTGTCTCCAGGGATATAGGAGACTTCCCTGTGAGGAGGCTCTACCCAGCATATTGGACCCTCTATTACACTCAGAAGGGAGCCACCTACAACTGTAACCTTTCTGTTCTTCCTTGTGGATGTGGATGTGGTCTTCATATGGGAGGCAGACCTTTCTGTCTGTAGAGACATCTCTGGTGTAGGCTGCCCATTGACTGCACTCTCATTTGGCTGGTCTTTTTTTCAACCAGAGCATCATATCTGTTTTTCAGTGGCACTTGGTAGGGTGATCTGGGCAAGGAAGGAGTTCTTGCTCTGCCTTAACCATGAACTTGGTCTCCCTGATCCTGGGTGCTCTCTGACAGCTGCTCCCACAGAATCACAGAATGTTAGGGATTGGAAGGGACCTAGAAGATCATCTAGTCCAGCCCCCCTGCCAGACCAATATCACCTAGACCAAGTCACCCAGGAACAGATCCAGGTGGGTCTTAAGTGTCTCCAGAGAAAGAGACTCCGCGACTTCCCTGGGGAGCCCATTCCAGAATTTCTGTCTGAGGGAGGGCAGGGCCTCCACCAATCTATCTCCTGCTTAGCCTCCCTAATGCTCCTCAGACTCTCAGCTTCTTGTAGCTCTGCCTCCTGGCTAAGCTGATCACCCACCTGTTGCCAGCACACACCACAGTTCCCAACACTGGTGCTAGATGCCAAGGAATGGCTGTTGAGAAGAGGATTCTGAAGGCAATCTGTGTATTTAATTGTACCTATACATCTCTATATATTACATAATAAATTATTATTATTTTATATAATTTGGTCTTTTTCCTTTCCATTTTGCTTTTTCTTTAACTTCTAAATTCTCTGATATCAAGAAAGTGCAGTATAATATTTACTAGCAACCATTTTTCTGTGGAAGTATTTTTCAAGTATGTTTTAAAAAATAAAATAAAAGAATAATTCCTGGAAGTGGTAATCCTTTTTGGAATGGTTACTTTAATTCAAGCCTATTAATCTCAGAGTTGAGAGAATTTACAGTCCTGGGAAAATATACATTTGTTCTACTTTTGTTAAATCTCATTCCTATATAAGGTTATGTGTAAGACAGTGAATGTTAACAAGCATTTAAAAACAGAATTTCAGACATTCGTTTACTGTATTTCTTAAGTTCTATATAATTGCTTACTCTTTGTGTCCTGTCCTCATTTTTAAGAAAATCAGTAACACAACAAAGGCTTTTGAGTGATTTTTTCAGCATCACTACATTTTGGTCACATCTATTCTGAATTAATTCTGACAGATCTGATCATCTACAGAGTTTCAGTTTATGTTATAGCTTACATAGGTGAATTAATGCTTCTGGGTAAAAATAAGCAGAATTTGATCTCTTATATAGTAGTTTTAAATTTCCTATCCTAGAGATAGGAAAGTTTAAATCTTTAATTGAAGTTGGTTCTATGGCTTCTTGATTATAGACTATAGTAACTGTTTATATGATGAAATAAATGCCAGCCATTTATCTCCTTCTCTGAGAAGTGTGAAATGCTATAACATTGTGTACTTAGGTAAAGAAATCAAGAGTTTTACTTTGCAACAACTACCAAGCTAGATCTTTTGATAGAAAAATTACAGTGAATCAAAAACTTCTTTTGTTCTTCACCATATGTTTCATGGGATTTAAATTCCATACTCAACATTTGTAACTCCAAAAACGTCCATGCTTTGCTTTATAAATTACAACATCTCTGATATCTCTATTAAATATTGGTCCAAAATCAGCCTTTTGATTTTCCCTTCCACTTGTCTGTTTCCCATAATTCAAACATTTTGTGTCAACACTGAACATTGAATAGCACATTAATTTATGCCTTCTTCTTCATCTCATATAAGCTATCTCAGAATGTTGTACTTTAATAAGAACATTTTAATGCATGTCTTTTTCCTATGCATTGCATTGCTAAAACTCAAAACCTCTCATCTCACGGTTTCACAGCTTTAGCAAAGACAGTCATAGGACTGTGAAGCAAACTGTATATTAATTTAATTTATTTAATTACTTGTTTCAAGTCTGTTAAATTCTGATTGTTGCTACAACTCAGCAAATGCAAGCTGAGGGTAGCTTCAAAATCAGAGGCTCTGGTTGCATTGGGGGACTTTAATTACCCTGACATTTGCTGGGAAAATTGTACATCCAGACACAGTCAGTCCAGTAGGTTCCTCCA
>JAOEGS010011764.1:0-20047 GCA_025447755.1 Corythornis vintsioides | reverse complement strand
AGGGGGGTTGGACTAGATGATCTTCTAGGTCCCTTCCAACCCCTAATATCTATGAATCTATGAATCTATGAAGTGATCACCAAGGGGGACTTTTCTTCTGGTGGAGTCCTGCAGGAGTTGCTGTTTGGTCTTGGACAACTAAAAAAGCAAAAACTTGCTGTTTGCTGCCTACAAATAAGTGTATGAACCCACAGATCAATCTTTGCATTGTAAATTGTGAGGCAGCTTTTGCTGAAGCCATCTGGATTCTGTGGCAGGAGCAGATGAGCAGCTGCTGTTTAAAACCAGCCAGATAGCGCAGAGTGCAGGCAAAGCTGGGGTCACTCTGCGGGGCAGGGTGGGTTCTCCCACAGACCCCCAAACTCCTTATTTCTGTTTCCAGGTTTGTGATTGCTAAAAGCTTATGTTCAAGTTTTGAAACTTTTGAATTTCCTGCTGTTCTTCCTGCCATGCTTCCTTACTGTGCTGGGCCCCTTTGCAGCAGCCCAAGTTACCAGTGTGCTGTTTATCAGTTTGTACCAGTCAGAGCAGAGACTAAATCCCTCTCAGTGTGGTGCAGTTAGCAGCCGATAGAGAAGTTTTTCCTATGTTTATAAATGTTTTCCAAAGGTGTTTAGGTTTTTCTAGTCATTGTTGGAGTTTGGTTGGTTGAAATTTCTCCTTTTCAGTTAGGGGAGGAAGACCTAGTGCAAGAGGAGCTGACTGACAGACACTGACACCAGAGCTGTGATAGCTCCCAGGTGACAATATCCCTTCCAGCCCCAACATTCTGTGAAATCTGGGATGGAGAGTGCTCGGGTTGCTCGGAGCTGCAGTTCTGCTGCTGCCCTGGAGGTGGTTCTCTCCGACTACCCGCTGTCAAAAGTACTGCTGCTGCACGGGCAGAAGCCCGGTGCTGCCCAGCTCCGAGGCGGCTGCTGCGGACCAGTTGTGGTCCCGCGGCTCTCTTAGCAGATAACCGGCCATCTGCTAAGGTGCTGATTTAGGGTGAGATGAGCAGTCGGCTCCTGGAAGGGTCTGGTAGAGCTTCTGGCACTCCCTTTTCTCTTTCCTTCCCTAAAGTCTGGAAGGATGGAGTTGGTGATGGAGTTGGCTTCATCCCTCTTACTACATCCCTGTGTTTCCTCTCAGATCTGGAAGTGCAGTCATATGTCCCAGGCTTGAGAGGCAGAAGGAGATGGTTGCTCTTGGAATGGTGAGTTCTGCCCTGAACCTGCCCAGATCACCTTTTCTTTTGCATTTCCCATGTGTATATGTGGGTTCATCTTTCACTGTGCGGGAGTCATGCTGTTTGTTTCCCCACAGTCCATCCCCCCCCGGAGCTGCCCTGATACACCTCTGCAGGATGCTATTTAGATTCAGGTGAATCTAAATGAAGCTCCTTTGGGAGGAGGGGACAGACTCTGCCAACCAGGGGGTTTCACAACAAATTGGACTCCATAAGAGTGACCCAGAAGCACTTGAGTTACAGTAAAAAGCAAACCTGAACTGCAGGAGCTCTTCCAAAGTGTCCTGGGACAACCTTGGTCCATGTGTGTCTGTCTTTTCCCAGGTCCCCTCGTGTCCTTGCAAGTCTCCTATGGAGTCCTTACTGCTGCCACACTGCAGCACTGACATGTTGCATGGCCTTGGCCCATGTCTATATCCATCTGATATGTTCTTACCGACCTATACATGCCCATGGGCTAGAAGCAACCTTTTCTATTTTATCTTGGTCCATTCTTCAAACCCCTCAAAAAGAACACTACAGTGTGATGAATGAAAGTATTCATAAAACCATCAGTGATGTCTGTGTGCATTCTTTGTTCTTTTTTTTTTTTTTTCATATGAAGTGTGTGCTCTTTTCTCTTATGGGGAGGGAGACCATGAGGCAGAGCATCTCTGGTCTGAGTGGTGCAGGTTTGAGGGGATGTAGCTTTGTGGAGGCTAGCAGGAGCGTGCAGACCTGTGTGCGATTCTCCACCCATGTTGCTGTGTCCCTGGGCAGCAGTGCTGCCAGGTGGCTGCTCTGGTGCATCATTAGACACGGTTCCAAATGGCATAGGCAGGAATGGGTTCAGTACTCGGAGGAAAATGAGCTGGTGATGGATAGCCTTGGTAGCGCCAAAGCTGTTAAAATGGGAACCTCTGAAATGCATCTAGGGTTCCAGAAAGGGACTCTCATCTTCTCTGTGCTCAGCTGCTGTTGTGTGGGGACTGTGCTGATCTATGTCCCCTCCCTTTTCTGGTTTGGTCTGAGGAAGGCTGTTGTCCAAGTGACAGTAACTCTCAAGTTCATAACTCATGGTGGCCCAGAGTCCTGCCTGGAGAATGGGAAGTGAGTGATGATCAAAGATCAGACACTTCTCTGTGAGCACACATTATTCTCTGAGGCTCTGTTATCCCTGATGCTGCCAGCACTGTAGCAGGACTGAGGGACTTCAGCATCCTTGGTGCTGTGTCTCCATTGATGTTCTTCCCAGCAAGGTTTGTTGCAAATGTTTGTTTTCTTGTTTACTCTTTTTCTTCTTCTCTGCTCCCTCTTGAGTCCTGGATGTAGCCAAAATAACACCACTTCCTTCATCTCTCCTGCTCAGGATTGTACACTGGGGATTGGGGAGCATTCAGAACTTAACCATGTGAAAAACTAAGTCTTACTTGATAGCAGTAATTTACAGGGTTACATGACAGTGGGGGTCAGAAGACATCCTTGTTCTGAGGTCCTCTCCTGTATACCCCTGTGTTACCTGCTGCCAAACATGGGGGAGAGTGAAAGATCTGCTCTCTGGTGAGGTGCTTCCTGATACGGAGCTGCAGCCAGGGACTTACTCGTGGTGCCTCTGGTGCCAAGAACATTACGTCAGGGCAGAGTCTCCGGAGCATCTGTGTTCTTAAGACAAAAAGTGTGCTCTCCCTTAAGCTCAGGACGGTTACCTAGTGGTACCCTGCATGGTCTCCATGTGGTGGAGGGTGCTTCCATGTGGCCTCATGCAGGGTGTGGGGCTGGAGAAGAGGATGACATGGGCAGAGTGGCCCCATGAGGAATGGCTGCTGCAGGCCACACGCCGTTTTCCCATTAGCGAGTGTTTAGTTCAGCGTTTTAAATAATTGTGTCCTCGGAATGATATTTAAAATCCATTTGGGAGGCAATGAGGCAAGAAAGTGCCTGTGCCATTGTGATGACGCTGCGCGGGCCGCGCCACACATGCATATTACAAACTCGTTACAGGCTCGTTTACACGCACGCTGCTCACTCCCCACACAACCTCTCTCTGGTGCTCCTAATGTTTCTTCCCCACCATGGCTGCTTCTGCTTGACACAGGGGAGAAATATACTCCGTAAGGCTGGCCTGGTGTCCTCTGCAGCAAGACGAGCAAGGGCTGTGGTCACAGCAGTTGAGTGCTGGCCTTTGGGATGGGGATGTGCGGAGAATGTTGGTGATGGGACTGTCTCTCAGGTGTCCTGTCCTTTACCTGGACTCCATGGTCTGAGCAGAGCTGTGCTTACATTCTGACAAGCCCTTGCACTTGTGCTATTGCAGGATCTGGACCCTACAGCACCAAAGGCCTTCAGCTGCCATACTCTGGGCTCAGCTGGGAGAAGAGCTGCACCTGAGCTAGGCAGACTGTGAAGCTGAGTACCAGCATGTGCTCTTGAATGTGCATGGTGTGCAGTGTTAGCTGGAGGAATGAGGCATGAGGGAGCAGGTGGAGCAGCAGCTTCAGCAGTGGGTCCTTGACTGCACATTAGTGGCTGAATGGGAAGGTGGCCTTGCTGCTGTCCCTCTGTCCCCATTCCTCTAACTGCTGCACCAGCTCCCTCCACTGTCCTCCCCTACCTGTGCAAAATAGAGGTCCTATGTGGCAGTCCAAGGCTCCTGGTATCTCTTCATCCTTGTCCCTTTGGCCTTGGTGGCATGAACGTTATTCAGCCTTCTCCCATTGTCCTTTCCCTCCTGATTGTGTTTAGCCCCTTCTAGCCATGGTCCCAGCTGTGGTTTTGTTTCATACCATCTTGTGACCAAATGTTCATGGGCTGAGAATCAAGCCCTCAGGTAAACTTAGGGGCGCATTGAGTTCTACATTGATGTTCCTTGCACAGTGACCTTGCTGGTGCTTTTTAAAGCAGGAAATGGATGGTTCTAGCATCCTTCTCTCAGAAGAAAACACTGAGCAGATCTGAGGGCAGAAGCAAAGCTGGAATAGGGACAAAGGTTATCAAATCAAAGGAGGAAGGGCAGGGTATAAAAGATGGCGCCTGCCTGTGGTAGAGGCAGCAAATGTTCTCAGACAGTGGATTTTTTCCCTGTTCCACCCCAAGACTGGCAAGTCCGAGTTTCCAGTGTGTTTGAGAAACTTACGTGTCTGAATAGTTGTGGGATGGAGAGGTTGGTCCCACAGCCTTACACTGAAGAGCTGCTGATAGCCTCTGGGGCAAGCAAGCACTTCGCACTGAGCCTGACTGTGCTGTCTTCATCCATGTTCCTTCCAGCACTCAATGGACTACCCAGTGAGGGGGCTCCAGAGCTGTGGGACAGGTGTTGGAGCTGCTTGTGGTGCACCACACATCAGGAAACCAGAAGATGACACTTACTGGCTGAAACTTGGCAGAATTTATGTGCATGAGTTTGTAGAGGGGTTTATGTGCCATATTGCCCTGGTTGTTCCCTCCCTCTGCAGCATTTAGTACATTATGGTAGTGAGTGTGACCAGCCACTACCTGCATAGTCGTGAAGAAGATGTGATGTCTGAAGATGTAGCAACAGTGGTTGGTCCCCCCCACTGTGTTGAGTGGGCTGGGGTGTCTGCTTGTGCACGGTGTAGGGAGGGCCTTTTCAGAAGACCATGACTGTCAGCCCCTGGATCCATATGAACCTGCAAACAGGACACTGTCCTCTGGTGCCTCTGAGACACCTCAGCATGCTGTTATATCATGCAAGAGATATCTTTCTGGTTTCCCTGTGTTCATCTTGGCACCTTTCACAAGGCAGTGAGACCACAAAACAGACGATTTAGTAACAGATAACACATATGTCTTGTAATGAGAGCAACAGTGGTTCAGAAGTGGACAGATTGCTGGAAAAAGTTGCAACACTTTTTTTTTAAGATGTGCATCCTCTGGTCAGCCAGTGGGAGCACAGTGCAAAGCAGAGGCTTTGCAGAGCAAACAAGCAAGCACATGGAGTGTGTTCCATGGTTGCATGCTACCCTTCTCCTGTGCCTCATCTGTGCTGGTGATTGCAACCAGCAGCTGAAAATAAGCTCTGGGACGGAGGGGTGGTGGTGAAGAAGAACTGCCAAGTTGGACTATTTATAGCCAGTGAGTCAGGCTGGTGTCTGAATCCAGTGAAATGCTGGGGAGCTGGAACCCAGGATCAACCTGCAAAGGACATACCCTTGGATAAGAGGTTCTGGCTGCAGCAGCTTATTTACAGTAAGGTTCAGACTTGTCCTGCTTGTGTTCCCCATGATGGACTGCACCTTTCCCTCCAGCTCTGCCACACAATGCTTGCAGCAGCTGGACAAGGAGCAGATGGATCTGTGGAAGTACTCTTGGCATACAAGGCTTCAGAACCACAGCAGTGAACACAACCTGAGCCAAGTGGGTCAGAGGCGCCAGAGCAGCCGCCTGGAGCCACTGGAGTGCCGGGATCTGCTGGTCCAGAACGCACTCTTTGCTGGGGACCTGGAGATGGTGCAGAAGTTCTTCACCATGAGCTCAGCTATCAATCTCATCATTTTGGCCAAGGGTGGTGAGCTGCGCTGGACCAGCAGGAAACGTGGTGAGTGGGCCATGGTGGAGGCGAAAGTGCCCAGGATGGGCAAGAGAAAAGCAGGTAGGGTGGGCTGCAGGTACAAGAGCTGTTTGTGTGTGGGGAAGGTTATTCACTGAGTTTCAGGGCTTGTATCACCCCTGCTTTGAATTATTGTAGTCTGTGTGGGAATAAAAATACTAAAGGTATCGTTACCTTTTGTGTAACTGAGACCACTTGTGCAGTTAGTATTTTACTAGTATTTTGTCCCTGTCTTGCATTGGCTGCCCAGACATGTGAACAGAGAGTCAGTCTACTTGCAAAGACTTGTGCCCCAAAGAAAGCAAACAGCTGATGTGAAACAACTTCGCTCAGAAATTGCTCTTATCACCAGAGCTTCAAGACATGAAAATCACCACCAAACAAGTTCATTCATCAAGCACAGACCAAAAATGTCCTGCCAAATCTACCAGACAGGGCATAGAACAGAAACCCAAGCAAACATTTGTGCTGGCTTTAGTTTGGCATCTCACTGGCCTTTAGGGACAGTTTCTTAAAGCTTGCCCAACCAGCAACCTTAGAAGTAGATTGTAGTGACCCAGTCTTTCCCTGGTCATCCCTACTGGTATTTTAAGAAGCACAGAGGAAGTGTAAATGGTGTGAAGTTACTGACACTAACTCACAGGGATGCGATAATGCCTCCTGGCAATGTTTTTGTGATTGGGAACCTCAGGCCCTTGTGGGATACCTGCTTTTGTCTTTGGGGAAAGAGAGGATCCCATCAGGTGAGGAAGTCTGTCGGGGGCTTCCTTCTTTGTACCCTTTCATGCACGACAATTTATCTGGACAAGTCTGGCACAGACAGAGCATGCTGGAGGTTGTCAGTGTAGACCTTTGTCATTTACTTTAATTACCAAGTTCCTTATCTTACACTCTTCTCTGGTGCCCCAGGTAATCATTGCTTGTTGGTCTATTGGAGGCACTTCTTTTTAGCTGCATGATCTGAATAGTTCTGCAACACAAAATTAACCTAAAAATACTAGTCCTCCATGCAGCTTGATGTGTTCTTTAGAATGTACATTCTGAACAAAATGATGATGAACTGTGAGCAGTGTGTGGTTCTGTAACCAGCGTAGGGGCTGAATGGAGACAGGAGAAAACACCATCTTAGGTGAAAGGACAGATGGTTTCCCATCCTTGCACCTATTTCTACCTGTCCTTTGGTTTAAGCTTTGATTAAAAAGAACTTTACTGTGTCTTTGTTTGAAAACCTGTCTAGTGCCAAGGGCTCAACTTCAACTAACGCACAGGTGTGTGGTGCTGGAGATGTTCAAGGAGCCAGAAGCTGGACAAATGTTTGATGCTGGTGTGCTCTGGGCATCAGCCGGGTGACATTGGGCTAGTTGGGCATGAGACCACTTCCCTGTTTTCTTAGTGATATCCTGTATCCATTTCTCCTCATCAGGCTCCTCTGCTACCCTGCCTTGGGACTTTCTCTTTGCAGCCAGGGACTGCAGAGGTACTCCTGCCTGGGAGGAGTGTCCTCATCAGCCTCTTGGCGCAAGGTTTGGTCACAAGGTTTCCCAGAATAGAGCATCTGAGACCTGAGCTGTCCCCAGCCTGGGCCAAGCAGTGGTGAGACAGGTCATCCCTCCCTGCAGAGCCCCCCGGAGCAGACAGGCATCCTGTCAGCCAGAGCACAGGGCTCTGCTGTGGCTGTACCCACAGCCCAGAGCCTGGCTGGGGAGAGAGACAGTGGCAGGTTCTGTCTCAGTTTTTGTGGAGGGTCTGGGTCCTGCATCATGGGCAGCATCACAGGCAGAGGAGACAAGACTCAGGAGCCCATATGCATATGGAAGGTGGATGGACCTGCCCAGGTCTACTGGCAGGCTCTGCTGGCTGGGGATCAGGGGATTGTGGCTGAGATCCTCAGCAAGCCTCAGAACAACCTGAGTCCCGATGCCGTGTTCGACACCAGTGACCTGGAGGAGTGGAAAAACTACCGCTTCAACTTCCGCGGGCTGAGTAGGTCGGGGACAGCAGGCAGGCAGTGTGGCCCAGCTGGACAAGGGCTCGGAGCCTTCTGCTTGTGCTGCTGCAGGGCATGGCTGCAGCTGGCTTTGCATGTTATGGGGGAGTGGGGGTGGGAGTGAGAGTGCTGGGATATGATTGGATTCCCATGTCCTGCTTGTGGGAGAGTGTGTCCAGGAGCGTGAGGGCTGTTGGGGTACGTGGGCCTTCTAGCAGGGGAGGTGAAAGTGTTTGGAAGCCGCTTGGGTTCCCCCTCTGGGCAAAGGAGATTCAAGCTCCAGGTTGCTCTCCTTCTGTGACCAGCTCTATGAGCCTATTCTGTCCATGTGCAGCCCATGAGGGGCTGCTGATTTTCTCTGTGGGTTGTGCTGGCCAAGAACTTGTCACAGGCCTGTGTTTGGTCCTTGAGACAGTTCAATTTGAACGTGGCCCTGGGAAATGTAATTGACCACATGCAGCCTCCACCGGAAAGAGGCAAGAGGGATGTAGTGTTGAACGCGTCACACACATTCATGTGGGATGTGGTCCTCCAGCCCAGCCTGGATGAGCAGCAAGAAGTGTGTTTTAAGGAGCCCTTTTCCTGTAGCAGCTGCAGGCTGTTTGCCAGCAGACAGCACTAGCTCAGCAGTGATTCCATCTGGGTCAGCATCTTTGAAATTTGGCAGGTTTCAGCCCCTTGCTCTCTCCTAGACTCTAAGTGTCCATCTCTGCTGAAGCTTGTTGGTCTGCATCATCCTCAGGGATTGTCTGAACCTCCTGTGTGTGTGGCAGCCTGGCCAGCACCTCTGTTTTACTGTCTGGTTCCCTTACTGTGCCCCAGGCCCTTCAGCCACTGTGCTTCTGACAACAGGAACCCTTTGGTGCTGCAGGTGAAGCACACACTCTCTGGGAACAACCTCTGGCTCCCGCTCCCCTGAGCTCCCTGAGTGCTGTGGCTGGACATGACTCTCTGATGTTTCTTTCCTTGCAGGACTGTGGTCCCTGAGCTATGAGCAGGAGCTCACCACGCCACTGCACATCACGGCTGGCCGGGGCTACGTGGACTGTCTGCGGCTCCTGCTGCTCAGGGGTGCTGCTGTCAACTTCGCACCAGGGGGTAAGACCGCCCTGCACGAGGCCTGCGCAGCAGCCAGGACAGACTGCGTGCACCTGCTGCTCAGCTTCGGTGCTGACCCTGAGGCTGTCTCTGAGGATGGCTACAAACCCCTGCATCTCTGCAAGAGCCCAGACTCCATTGAGTGAGTGCTGCCCAGGGGTTGCCATGGGGCTCCCTCCAGCCTTGCCCTGTGTACAAGGGGTCCTGATGCATCCCTGAGCGGATGTGTGGTGGTGGTTGCAGCAGTGGCTTGCTGAATGGGGCAGCCTTGCTGCTCTTCCTGGACCACAATCACCTCTGAAGTCCAACTGATGACTGCAGATGCTAGTCCTTGGCTGTCACAGTTGAGCTCAGTGCTGCTGTTTTACTGCTCACGCTGTGAAGCTCAGGGCACTTGCTGTGCAGATGGGTCTCTGTGGTGGGAGTGGACTTGGGAGTGTGACAACAGTTTACTAAAGATCAGCAGACAGTTAACAGAGTTAGGATGACAGTCTCTCTGCTCACCAGTCACCCTGGCTAAAACCACTGCTCCAGGGCATCAGGAGCAGGGAGTTTTGGAATCTTGAGAAAAGTGAAAGACACAGAGGGTGGGAGGTAAGATAGGAGTGTGAGAGGAGAGCCTTTCACTGAGCCATCTTGTCCCAAGCAGGTGTGTCCAGCAGCTGCTGCAGCATGGTGCCAGTGTGAACAGTTGGACGGAGGAGGAAGGTGACACAGCTCTGCATGTTGCTGCACGGCACGGCCTGACGGACCATGTCCAGCTGCTCCTGAGCAATGGGGCAGAGCTGGAGGCAGAGAACAAGGAGGGGCAGACACCACTGAATGCCGCCTGTGCTCAGCCCCACCAAGCCCAGGACATGGACTGCTACTACCGTGTCTGCCAGCTGCTGGTGAAGAGTGGTGCGAGCATCAACGCTGCAGACAGGGACAGTCAGCACCCGCTCCACCTGGCCTGCAAGAATGCCAATGCTCAAGTAGCAGAGTTACTGCTGGCCCAGGGTGCAAATGTCAATGTAATGAACTACAGTGGCAACATGGCACTGCACAACGTCCTGCAAGTGACCGCCTACAAGCTGGAGCATCGCCCGGAGCTGGTAGTGCAAGCCCTACTCAACTACGGCGCCGTCCGCATCTGGCCGGGCTCCCTCCTCAAGGTGAGGGGCTCAGCTGTGCCTGGAGTGCAGTGGGAGGGGGAGGGTTGTGAGCATCAGGGCCCGGGTGAGAGCACGGATGGTTCTGTGGCAGCAGGGTTTGCTCTGTGCCAGCCCACTCACTGTCCTCACATTGCTTCCCAGGGGTTGGAACTGACATTACTGGTAAGGGATTCCCTGAAGATTTCTCCTGGGCTATGTTCTCCTGCAGGACTCCCTTGCTTCTGTCTGCTACACTGTGTGGACAGTAGTTACCCAGTTTCCATAACCACTTGCCCCAGAAAGTGTTGTCCCTTTTCCTCCCTGGGGATGTGTTTTCCCTTTGGGGCACACCCTGCAGCTCCTGCTGCCTCTGCAAGACACCAGCAAACAAAGGGTTAATTTCCTGTCTTAATTCCTGAGCAGTGCAATAATTACCCAGCCCGGAGATCAGCAGATTGCTCTCCCCTTTGGGAAAATACAGGAAAATCAACAATTAACACTAATTAATCTCCTATTAACGCCAGATAATGAGGATCACTCGTACAGCCGGAATAGACTCTGACAGCTACTGCTGGCCTGGGCTGCAGGGAGTAGGAGCCGAGAGCTGGGGGATCTCTTCGAGCTGTGGGTAGGGTGGACTCTGACTGCCACGTGGGTGGCATGAGATATGCGGCACCAGCCAGACACTTGCCCCTGTGTGGGCACAGCCCAGACCAGAGATACACTGTGGGAAGAGGGGCACGGGGCACGTCGGGGCACTCATCGCATGCAGCACAGACCCAGGGTGTTTCTGCAGCCCTGTGCTGAACAAGCACCATACACCCCAAGACCCCTCTGCAGAGGCCCGGTGCACACCTCAGATGCTCACCAAATGGGTGTTAGGCCTTGGCCTGGAACAGCTTGTGCTCTAACTGGAAAAATGCCAGGAAAGGAGCCTGGCGTAAAGCAGGGCATTGACTGCTCATGAGCTACTTTCAGCCATGGGACGCGTGCAGGAAACCTGCATCCCAGCCACCTATGTTAGTCCTGGTATCTTGAGAAGAGGCTGAGGGGACTCTGTTGTGCCAAGTGCAATTGTGTTGGGTGTTGCTTCAGTTTCCATCTTTGCAGGAGTGGTGCTCTGACACATTCTACCATCAGTGGGTTCGATCTCCTGGCACAACACCAGGGAAAGACATCAGTTCTCCAGTATTACCAAGGCTGGTTTTGAGCAGCTTCTTAGGAGGTGCAGGTGGGGCTTGCAGGCCCCTGCCTGAAGGCGCTGTTCAGCTGCTGTCTCTGGCACAGGTGCTGCGCTACTGCCACACCTGCCCACGTGTCATCGAAGCCCTGGTGAACTGCTATGACCGCGTGCGTGTCTCCCAGGACTGGGTGGAAGCGGTTCCAGCGGAGGTTGTACAGGTGAGGTAATGCAGCCAGACCACCGTGGCAGAGTGCCAGAGGAGGCTGGGGGCTGAGGGGAGTTTGGGCAGGACAGGGCTGGGGCTGGATGGAGGTTTGCTGAGTGCAGAGGTGGTGCTGCTGGGGATAGGGAGGCTGCACCATAGTAAGGTGTGTCTAGGCCTCTGCTCCACAAGGTGGTATCTTCAGCCTGATGTGCCTCTGGTCCTCTTTTCTCTCTCTGCAGAAATACCCACGATTCTACCAGTCACTTTTTGCTCTGGAGCAAAGACCTCGCTCCTTGCAGCACCTGGCTCGCTGCACACTCAGGACCTTCCTGGAGGGCAGGCTGCTTCTGGTTCTGCCTCAGCTGCACCTGCCACGTGCTTTGCACAGTTTCCTGCTGCTCGGCTTCGAGGACGTTCTCTACTGAGGTCTGCGGTTCCAGTCCTACTGTGCCTCTCTGTGCAGATGCTTCATCCCAACCGTGCCTTCCTGGCTCACCCCTTCCCATCGCACACATCCTGCCAAGCCACATTAGCCCCCTATGCCAAGCCTGTCGCTGTGCCCCTGTCCCAGCCTCATGCTCTGCCTTGTGCACTGATGTTGGCATGCTCTATTCACCCACTCTAATGAGGACAGATACAGGTTCACTAAGAAAAGCAAGACACTGGGTTAGGTATTTTGTGGGACAAGGAGGCAACACAGTGCACTGTTCTCAGGTTTAGCTGTGGGATATCAGTTTATCTATCCCACATCTACAAACTCTAACCTGAACCAGGAAGCTCTGGTGCCTTTGTTGGGATTCTGTCTTTAGTTGACTTGCTTACAGTTTGTACCCAAAGGTGTTTGGAATAAACACTGGTCTTTTGCTATACCTACCAGAGGACAACTTCTGCCTTACCTTGAGGACTGTCCTGACAGAGATCACGCACACAACGGTGGCACAGGTGCTTTCAGCCCCTCGTGTCATCTTCTTCTCAGGAGACAGGGAAGTGTGTGATGGGTGTGAGGCTGTGACCTCCCAGCCAAACACTGCAGGTACTGTCTGGGGTTGCCTGGCTCTGCAGCTTGTGGCAGGTCAGCCCTGCACTGAGGACTTTTATGTTGGGTGAGGAAGGAACATTCCTTGAGCTTGACAGTGGCCTGGGCACCAAGCAGCCAGCCCAGCATCTCCCAGAGCCCTGCGCAGGGCCACCTGTGGCTTCCTGGGCTGCACCGTGCTCTGGACAAGGAAAAGGGGAGTTCTGGTCCTGATGTTTACAGACACAATTATAAAGAAATCCAAGCACTAACCATTTGCCTTTCCTGCTTCTGACTCGAGGTGTGTCTGAACTGCTGCTGGCTGGCAGGAGGTGCACCAGGGGAGCACCACAGGTTCCCTCTCTGGGAGCACTGGTCTTTTAAAGCCTGTGTTAACACCCCCATCAGCACCAGGACAAGGAAACAGGCAGGTTTGAAGGGTAAGCAGTCTGACAGTCTCCCAGATTCTAGTCACCACTTTAGAGTTATCATTTTTAGCCAGATAATTTCTGTGACATGTGGAAGAGCAGAAAAAGGAGGGTCTTTCCCTTTTGGTGGCAGCACAGTCTGGGATTGCCTTAGTCTGAATGGATCTCTTTGATATGAAGGCATCCTGCAGTTTGCTCAGCTGTACGTGTAGGGCTGGTTTGCTGGTCCTCCTCCTTCCCAGCACTGTCCTCCTTCCTGCAATGTGTTCAGTGGTACATACTCGGCCCCTAAGGCAGTAACATCTTAATGGGGGGGGGAGGACTGAATTTGATGGTTTGCTTTATTCTGTAACTGTTTCCTGCAGCTGTCAGAGTTAAAGCCACACCTCTGGTCTAGATGATTGTTTTGCTAGTTCTGAAGTCTGCTCTGCTTTGGAGTGATGAGGTCAGCTCAGGCTGGAAGAGTGGAACCTGCAGTGGTTTGTTTCTGCACACACCTGAGCACACTGTGCCACTGCACACATGGGTAGTACCTCCTGCCACTGAGAATTCCTCTTCAGACAAAGGTGTCTTGGCACAGGTGGGCACAGCTCTTGCGACGGAGGACCCGTGTGGGCACTGCAGCGGAATTGCCAAGGTTTCTTGCAGACCTACCAGGGTTACAGGCAGGGAGTCCCAGCACGGGGGTTGGGTTAAGGTCAGTTGGGTGCTTGAGAGGGGCAAATCCATCCCTGGGCACAAATCTTCACTGACTAGATTTCATCTATGATCCTGCCAACGTTAAAACGGCAGAATTTCATGGTGGGTAAGGATGCCGCTGAGTAGCTGTTTTTGGGGAATGTGAGATGAACAGGAAAAGGGGAGTCTCTTTTACAAATTGACTGGTTTAACTCAGGGGAAAAAACCAAACCAACTCAAAAAAGGAAAAAAAAAAAAAAAAAGGCACCAGAAAAGTATTTTGGGCACTGAAGACCTTTTTCAGAACTGAAACTGAGAAGTTCAAGCTGTATGTTGAACTAACTGCTCTGTAGTTTCTTGGATATTTGTGTGAACACATTTAAATGCTGGCAAGACACTGCATTTTCTTTCCCCCCCAGTTATCTTAAGATCCCCAGTGTGCCATGAGTTGTTATAGAGAAAAAAATCAATGGTTCAGTGAACTCATTAGCCAATTAAATACTCTTGGATGTAAGTTATCCTCCTGCAGATTATAAAAATTGTTACTTAAACAGTTTGTCTTTAGCTTCTTCCTTAATTACTGATGGAATAGAAAGTATTTCATTACCACTGCAGAATATGAATATTGTCCATTGCCATTTCAAATACAGAGCAGAAATATTTATTGAGTTCTTGGTTTTCATGATGTACAACATACATTTCTGCACAGAGAGTTGGGGCAGGTTTCTGGTGACTGCTGTTCTGTGGATTCTCTGCTGCTCTGGGGTTGACATCTAAAAACCCTGAGAGATGGGAGAGGATTCAGAGGAGACCCATAAGTGAGTAGTGCATTGCAGTGGGAAATTTGGAGGGGTGGTGTTTGGACACACCATGGTTGATCTCTGGGGACTGCTGTGTTGTTGTAGGCCCCTGTTCCTTGGTCACAGATGTAGAGGGTGGGAAGGGTTAGCAGCACCTTTCCACAAAACACTGTGGGATGGGCTTCACATCCTCATTGCCACACTGGCATCCATCGCTGGTCCAGCTGTGCCCTGACAGCTTCCGGGGCAGGCTGCAGAGTTTACTCAGCATCACCAGCACTTCTTAGTGGCCTTAGGGGTAAAACTAGATCCAGTGTCTGGAAACTGAAGCTGGGTAAATGTGTATTAGAAATGAGACACATTTTTTAATAGCAAGGGTATTAGATGTGTCTTGGAATAGCTTGTCATGGTGGATGTAGATTTCTCATATTTAGTTTTTTTTTTTAATCATCAAAATATCTGCTCTAGCCCAGCCCAGAATTCATCCTACGTGGTGTTGAGCCCAAGTCCCTAAGAGATCCAACTATTTAATTACAGCTCTATGATCCATGCTCTTGTCACTCTGCCACACAGGTCTGCCACTGGCCTCTGTCACCGCTGGGACTGTGCTTGGCCCCAGGGCAATGAAACAGGGTTGTGTTTCCCTTAACAGCACTGCTCACTTCGTTGGTACTTCATTGATGTCTCTGACTCTCCATTAGTTTCCCTCATTTTTTAATTACTGGTTTGTACTGGCTTGATCAGCATCCTGCTCTGAGTTTCCTGTGTGTGCTGGTTTCTCAAAAAGCCATTCTGAAATAAATAGTGATGCTACTTTATAATTTTATTTAAATATTTTGTCTTAACTGAATTTCTCTTGCAAGCTTTAGCTTTGAGATTTCGGCTGTTTGGAAGCACTCAGCATGTTTCACCCTGGTGCTGGGCAGTGTTTGTGGGTTGCCAAAGCACCTCAGGGCTGAACATGTCATGCAGAGGCAAAGCCCCTTCTCTCACCAATCCACCAGCACGTGAGGAACCCTTGCAGTGATCCCACCTAAGCAAGCACTCCAAGGGTCTTGGACTCGCAGCGGTAGGAGCCTCGATGTTTGCCCAACCTCGCACAGCCCCACGGCCTCTCTCTGAGCAGCACCACGCAGAGCTCTGCTGGACTAACTCCTGGGGCTGGTTTGGCTGCAGCAGCTCTCGTGGTGCTGAGTGCTTCTGTAGTCACTGTTAGGAGCGTGGCTCCAAATGCTTCCCATGCTGCTAGGCACTCTGCTGAAGCACAGAGGTCACAGAGGTTGGTCTGCAAGATAGGCCACCTCTACTGCTGGCCTTGTGCAAGACCTACCAGAAAGCCAGGTATGTGGTGTTGCTCCAGAGCGTTAGCTCTGCCTGAGTCCTAGAATGACCCACTCCAAGGTTTCCTCTCTTTAACTTTCAGTCTCTATTTTGGAAAACCTGGCTTGGGACAGATTGTTGCAAGAGGCCTTTTTCTGCACTGAGATCTTGTCAGCAGCAAAACCATACACCTGAGACTGCTCTTTCTGCTATAAATGAGGATCCTGGATTATCATTACTCCAGCTATGGCCCTGACAGGGCTAGTTCTGACCTATGCTCCCCAGGGGTGAGAGGGTGTCCCTCCAGCTACTGCAGACAGGCTTTGCTATAGGAAGCTGCAGGCAGAATCACACAGGGCCACTCAGTGGTGGGGTGAAAGCCTGTGAAACTGTGTTTGCAGAGGCCAGCTGGAGGCAACCATCTGGGTGCTCCCTTGTCCGGGTTGCCTGATGGCTCAGGACTTGCACATAGGTTGTGACCCACGCAGTTGAGGATGCCTGCAGAGACTGATGGCACAAACCAGGGTTGTTTCATTGGATTGCTTCACAGGTATATTCCAACGTTAGAGTCTGGGTCTGATATGAGCCTAGTTTCTGTCAACACAACATCACAGCCACAGCAAACCCATTCTCTAGACCTTCCAGACTTGAAGTAAATAATTTTGCAGCATTACCCTTGCTTTTAATATGCTTAGTAGCTATATTGCAGGAATGCCTAGAGGCCATGACTAGATTTAGTCCTGTTGTGCTAGATTCTGTGTCGAGACCGTAAATGGAGCAGGTAGAGGCATAAAGTTAAGGTTGCATAGCAGTTTCCATTAGAAAGACCTGCTTTCATTTGCCAGTCAGTTATTAAACTTTAACTGTTGCAGTTGTGGTTTGCCATGCTGTGTGCTGAGCTTTTCCCGTTACAGCTACAGCAAAAATTAATTGGCCTCTACTTAGCCAACAGCCAATGCACCAGGAATATGCTCTAGACTCCCCAGCTTGGAGAAGCAGCAGTGCAGGGAGGGGGGGCTGGTCTGGATGGTTCTTCTTCTGCCCAGTAGCATGGGATCAACTTTTCCTAAATTAAGAGCCTCTGAGGATCCCATTTGGCAGGTATCAAGCAAGGGCACAGTTTGAAGTCATGACAGATAACTCTGTGCTGACCAGAGAGGTCATATAGCATCTTCAACATGGATGCTGTCCAAAGCATTAAGAGCACTTTCCAGGTTTGCCTGCTTAGTCCAGAAATGTAGGCAAACTTACTTTTTCAGGCTCACATCTGCAGCAGAAACAGAGAAGAGGAGGAAAAAGCTTCATCTGTTCTGATATGGAAAACAGACAGGAAGAGGTGTGGGAAACAAGGGCAGCCTCAGGAAGTAGGTGATGGAACTGGGACTGGCTGGTGTGTTGGACAGTGCGTCTTCAGGCACATGGAGGGAACACACCAGGTACTTGCCGGGGGACGGAGCCCAGTCAAACAGAGCAGACTTGGCTCCCTGCAGAGCAGGCATGTGGGAAGTGAGAGACACCCAGGGAGCAAACTGAACAGCAGAGATCTGAGCCTCAAGTGGAAGCCATGGAAACTGCATTTCCACTAGACAGAAACTGTGGAAGGTTAGACAGAAGATACAGAATTGGGAAAGCCTCTGGAGGTCTAAGGGGTGGTAGAGTTGTCATGTACAACCTGGGCCTTCACCCTTCCAGCTTGGCTCACCTTGCAAGGATGCTGGATGTGGGAGCTCTCCACGTGTGTCTCGCTCAATGCATGCCCTAAAGTACATTAGCACAGTATTTGCTTCATTTTGCTTGCTACCCATTTCCTCAGTCCTTCAACCATTTCTCTGGATCAATTTGGCAATTAATTTCTACCTTACTTGACTGCAAAGTCTTAGAAAAAGCAAACCAGAGTGGAGTAAGTTGTCAGGACCCTGACCACATTGCCCTCCTCCCGAGGGTCTGGAGTCAGAGACAACTGTCTGTGCATGGGGAACCTCAGTGCGAGCCTGTCCCTCTGCTCAAGGAGCTGCTTTTGAGCGCTGCTCTAACCCTTAGTCTCTGCCTGACCTCAGTTGCAGGTTATACCTTATCTTGTACCTCTCTGGCCCTGACCCCCTGATTTAACTTTCTGGCTTGGCCTTGGACCTGCCTTATCACTTGGAGAGTGGGACTTGCTGGGTGATCTGGTTAGTGTCACCAGATCTGCACTCACTTTGGTCCTGTGGGACTCTTCTAATGTCAGTGATGCCACTGCCCTGTCTGCCCTGCTGCTTCTCTTCCCTTCCCTGTGGGAGCAGCTGCCCCTCGCTTCTCCTGGCACTGAGAATCAGCATCTGAGGAGAGAGGGGCTGCTGGTAATGTGAGCATATGACCAAGTGTAGGAGTTAGGAGAACCTTAATCTTGGAGATGTATGCAGATTGCAAGCTATTGATTTGCAGGGGTCAGTACGGGAGCTTCAGGAAGGACCTGCTGCTTTGTGCACAAGAAAACAGCCCACCTTGCAGGAGCCATAGTTCATTCCCAGCTTTCTTGGTTTCCCCAGCAAGACCAGTGCTCAGACCAGGACAGCAGTGTCCTGTTGCTCTCAAATATCTTGCTAACGTAGATGAGAGTGTAACATGTGGGCTGAAGGCTACAAATAAAAGGTTCGTAGAACAAATGATCAGATTGCAAGTGCTCAGGAGTTAGGAAGTTGCTTGCATAGCCTTGATTGGAACTCTCTGGGCTTCACTGGCATGTCCCTGACAAAACACATAATTCAAGGCTGCAGCAAAGTTGGTGCCCAAGGCCTCCTTGGGGACAGAGTAGGAGGGGGTGGTTGCAGAGAAATCTGCATATTCACATCGGTATCAATCTCACCAAGGAGCATGAGCAGCTAAGCAGCCAGAGATACTACATCCCTGGTCAATGGGAGAGTACAGGCAGGAATATGCTGGGTCCTAGAAGAGGACTGCCCCTCGGTGAGAGCTGGAGCTCTGGTGTGTGGCTGTGCCAGTGAAAATGCAGAGTGAGTTTAGACACGACTTCAGCTCTGGAATGTCCTCAGCCTCCGAGTGCTTTCTGTGCTGATCCTGAAGCTCCTCTAAAGCAGGGCTTTAGTTTGCTCGACGTTCAGCATATTATGGGCCCTGTGAGCATCTTCCTGTAGACAGCGTTAAGTGCCAAGCCGGAGGGGATAAATACTCCATTTTAGCACGGGGACTCCCTGCACGGGGCCGGGCCGTGCTCCGCAGGGCAAGGCAGAGCTGTAGAGCAGCTCGGGAATGTTCGACTCACGCTGGGCTCCCTTCTGAGCCCCTGCGGATTGAGAGATGTGCGGAAGGGTCCCGCAGCGGCCGCGCCGGGACGCGCATCTGACACACGACGAGTGCGCTGGAGGGAGGGGCAGAACCCGAGGGCTTTGTGCAGCCGCAGCGCGGGCAGGTCCGCAAGCACGGCCGCGAGGCCCCCGGGGGACGGACAGATCCTGCCGGGCTCCACCGCCCGGTCCGGCGCGCCCCGGTGCCCTGGGCATTCATCTGTTCACCCGGCGTCCCGGACTGCGGCCCCGCTCGGCCATGGCCCCGCAGCCCCTTCCTGGTCCTGACGAAGCCGGGCACCCTGAGACCCCCCCCGCGCTGCACAGCGCCGGGAGGAAGCTACAAGGTGTTGGTGGGAGGGGAGCTTCATTCCCCGCCGTTCCTAGTCTGGCTCCAGTACTTCTCTGGGCGGTCCCGTGGCTTCCTTCGGTGACGCGGCACCCGATCCCGTCTGTCTCACAGAAACCCCGCTCCGAGCCCGCCGCCGAGGCTCCGGGATTTGGAAGGGGACAGGCCTGATCCTGCCCTGTAGACCCCCTCCAAGCCCCTCCCGGGCTCGGGAGGCAGGTGGGCGATCTGCTGGCACAGCACGGTAGCCCCGGAGCGGCGGGGCCGGTGCCCCAGCAAGGGCCGGTCCGTCGGGGCGCTAGCTCGTGCCCGGCCGGCGTCGGCGTCCCCGGGCCGCGGCGGGGCAGGGTGGAGCGGAGCTGTCTCGCCCTGTCCGATGTCCCAGCCCAGTGGGGGCGGCCCCGTCCCGAGCCCACAAAAGCGCCCTTGTGCTGGCCCCGTAATTGCTAATCATCAATCACCATTAATAACAGCTGATGAGGCGGGAGGGGGAGGTGCCTTCCCAGGGGCCGGCCGCGCTGGGGGAAGCGGGGAGGCTTGCCCCGCCGGAGCGGGCGCTGAAGGAGGAACTCGACCGTGATGTGCGGAAGATGGATGAGAGCAGAGGGCGACACCCCCTCCCGCCTCCCCTCCCGTCCCTCCCCTCCCCTCCGCGGCCCGGCCCGGCCCCCCCGCGGCGAGGCGGGCGGGCGGGCGGCTCCGAGCGCGCTTCCACTCCGCCGCGCCGAGCCAGCGAGCGGGCGGCAGCTCTCGCCGGGCGCCGGAGCCCACGGGAGGCGGAGGGCGCGGGCCG
>JAOEGS010011760.1:0-11338 GCA_025447755.1 Corythornis vintsioides | reverse complement strand
GAGATATTAGGGGTTGGAAGGGAGCTAGAAGATCATCTAGTCCAACCCCCCTGCCAGAGCAGGGGCACCTAGACCAATGCAAATTAGAGCTCTGCTACCTAAAATAGTCCCAAGTCTAATAGATCAGAGCTAAAACTGCACTGCTGTCTTAATTTTTTAGCAATCATCATGACAAATACCTCCTGTAATGGCAGGTGGCCCTGGGCAGATTCTCTGCACACTTGACATCAGGGCACAGCAGCACCAAAGGGGTTGCTCTGCCTCTCGTGCTGCACTTGCCACTTGTCAGAGTGTTGGCAAGGGAGACTGGAGCCCACAGGTTTGCAGGTTTGCCTGGGAAATGGTCACTAATGTAAATGCAGAGGTTCAGCCCCATCCCAAGATGGTGATGTGGCTGTGACAGGTGAAATCCACACCCACCTGCCTTTCACCTGTCTCAGGCATGTAGGTTTCTCAGGAGAGGTGATATCCTTATCTGCTGAGAGAGCTCAGAGTCCAGTCACCCACACAGAACCTACAGCATCCCACATGATGTCATATGGACATCAAATGTGGGGGCTGCAGCTCTGCACAAGGGGCAGACCTTTCTTTCCATGATACATGAAAAGTTTTCAGGTGTGAAGGTCTGACATCCACCTTCAGCTTTTCTCTAGTGTCTTAACAACTCCACCTCCTCAGCTTTTCCCCACCATGGCTTGATTCCTTATCCTAGATCCATCCTATCTTCTCAAACAGGACAAAAGCTTCTCCTTGATCCCTCTCCTTCTGCGTGCAAGTGACACTTGGGGTGTCCTGGTCTCTGCTTAGTGCCCTTAGAAGGGAGGGATTTCTGCCTCAGCAGCACAGCACTCATGCTCTGAGGTGTGCTGGGGAGAGGGAGGAAGGGCAAGGTGGGCTGTAAAAATGGACCTTGTGTGCCTGCAGCCATCAGCTGAGCTCTGCCAGTCACCCTGGGGCTGTCAGCAGAGCACCACTACAGGACTCACTGCTGCTGCTGCTGCTGCTGCTGTTCAGCAGTGAAAGTGCTGCTAATTAACAACAGTTCCAGGCCACTGCTAGCATGGTGAGCTTCTGAAAACTTGTCTCCCTTGCTGCTATCATTTCCAGCAGTCTCCTGAGCAGCAAGCCTGAACTGGAGTTTTATGGTGCTTTGTAATAACTGATTTCCTTGCCTGCTGCACTGAAGCTCTTAAGACAGGAGACACCATAAACCTGACAGAAAGGAGGGGTATTCATGGGAAACTAATGGAAAGATGGGGTTTTCTCCTTCTTTAAAGAACATTGACATATATAAGCAAGTAACACAGTGCTCTCTGTAGCTGCTTGAGGCACAAGATAGGCAATATGAGCACAAGTGGGTAGAGCTAATGAGGGCAGTGTTGTTTATGCAGAGCTCACCACGGGACTCACATTCTGTGTTTGTTTGCAGAGTTGGGGAGAAGAACTGGGCACTTCTCTGTTTGTTTTGCTTTAAGCATTCACGTAATTTTAACTCTCCTCTGCTTTCTTCTGAGCTCCCATTCCTGATTCAGCATGCATGAGCCTGCTAATGAAATCCAGATGTCAGACACAAAAACAATGAGCTCTCCCACCCAGCTGCTGGATCGGGTTTCTCAGAGATTGGGGGGGGGGGAAAAAAGAAATCAGGAAAGATTCCTAGAACGTCTGAAACTTTAGATTTCAGTGTGTTTGCAGAGAGCAGAGGGCAGCAGGGGGATGGTTTCGAAGTAAAATTGATGGCAAGTCAAGATCCTTGGGGGGAAAGTGAGAAGAAATGGAGTGGTTATCAGTTACTCCGAGCCCTGAGAGACCTAGGGCATCCCCAATTCTGTGCTGCTGCTGAAATGACACTGAGCATCACAAAGAGCAGTTCTGAGGCAGAAATACAAAGTGATCTTCTTCTTAACCCTCAGCTTGGCCATAAACTGAAGCTTTAGCCAGAGCAGGCCTTCCTACAGCTGAATATTTGCATTTTTCTTTCTCTCTGCTATTCCTCATTTCTGGAATGTATCGTAATCCTTCCAATTTCTCACACCTTAGGCCTGAGGAGAAAGGGTCAGAAATGTCAGCAGCAAAAGACTTGGGCTGAGCAGCTAACTGGAAAAAGAAATGTGTTGAATTTTCAGAGGAAATACTTAATAAAAATCAATTTTACTCAAGCTTTTTATGTGACTAATTCAATGGAATGTTCCCAGTAATTTCTTCCAATTATTCAGTTGACTGAGAAAGTGGCATCTTCTGTACTTGCAGTAACATTGGGATGCATCAGGGTTTAGTGTTACACTGGAGGCACAGATTACAAGTCATTGTGAGCTGCCCTCATTTCAACTGTATTTAACTTAAAAACCAAGCCACAGAGTTGCTTTTATGCTCCTTTTGCATCTGCTTCCACAGCCACACTCCCCTAGACTGGCTAAATAGAGGAGTTTTCTGTGTTGCCCTGCCAGCCCTGTTGCAACAGTGGATTTCTCTGCCACACTGGCCCTTCCCTGCTCTGTGGCTGGTGGGTTGATGGAGGAAAGTTCCCTCTCTGTCCCTCTGGTCTGTTCTCTTCTGTTCCCCTTTCATATCATGTAACCCCTGAGCATTCTGAAGATGTACACCTGGGGTTTGCTCTCCTGTCTTTTCCTAGGGTCAGTGCTGTGCATGTAACAGAGTCTTTCTGTTCCCTAGCTGTTTTTCTTGAGAAGAAGGAGGTCCCAGCTATGTACCTTGCACTTGAGATAATCCTTTGAGAGCACATAGCATTGTCTCAGCTCAACCTGCAGCCCAGGAGAGCTCCCTTAGCCTGCTAATGAGTGCTGCTCCATTGCTCCAGAGAGCAGAGGGGTCAACAGAAGAGACCTCTCAGCAGCTGCACCTCTCCCAGATCTGTCTGACTGTGGTCCTGGCAGACCTGGGCAAGTTCTGCCCGTGCCCTGTAACCTGCCCGTGGTGGTGGAATGCAGCATGGAGATGGGTCTTTGGGCCATGGGGGGATGGCAGAGTTACTCTGGATGCTGCCAGTGGTAGCTGAGCATCCACACAGAGCTCTCTGCTGTCAGGCTGCTGCCATCTGGGGCTCCTGTGGAGGGAAGTGCCCTGCAGCTACAGGCACTTCAAAGGCTGTGTTCACTACTGTGTGCTTGGCCCAGCTTATCCAGCTGTTCATTAGTCATGAGCTGGGCTTATCTGAACCCTGGTTCAGGCTGGTGATTACTTGTGATGATGGATGGTCAGAGCTGGGTTAGACTTTGGATTAGAGCCTGGGTTCATCTGGTGGTTGTACACAGAGAGTCAACGGGCTCAGCGTGCACAGGACCACAGGAGTGCCCAGTGACAGAGCTGTACTGTGTCAGTGCTCCTGGGGAGAGCAGACTGAGGGATCCTGTCCCTGAAGGATGCACAGCACCTCAGTGCAGCCCCTTGGACCTTGCCCACCTCTCAGGAGGATGAGCAGTATCTTGTGAAAGCATCGTTCTTCACAAGCATTTCTTACTGTGTCTGTTTGCTCTGCCCCACAGTCCTCTCTCTTACAAGCTCCTAATTCATTCAGTGGCTGATAAGGGCCAAAAGCAGAAGCCAGCAGAGATAAGAGCCAGGGAGGTGTGAGAAGATGACAGCTGTTGCCTGAAGACTGCCAGCTGTTGAAGAAGAATGTTATTTTGATGCTGAGGGCACTGTACAGCATCACCCTGTGGTTAGTAAAATAAGGACTCAGCCTAACTCCCATCTGTGTCTGTGGAAAAGACCTCCTTGTTTTGGTAGGCTCTGGAGACAGACATAAACCAACTTGGGATGGTTGGCCTTCAGGGAGAGGCTGTTGTCTTGCTGCAGCATGGGCAGAAGGTCTGAGCCTGCTGAGCTCACTTCTGCCTCCTCTTTATCTCACCTCCATTCCTGAGATTCTCTCCCAATCAATCCCCCCCCCTCCTTATGCAGCTGCTACAGTTACAGCCCTCAGTCCTTTTCCAGAGCATCTAAGATCTTTCACCCCTTCAGTCTCCTTTCTGAGGTGCCTTCCATGGATTGAGGGATCCTCAGTGGATGGATTGAGATCTAAGGAAAAGCAACTAGAAGTTTAGGTTTTAGCAGGAGTCCACAAGTCACACTGTCAACCATGAATGCCCAGCAGCAAATAATCACTGTCTGCTTGTACAATTGATTTATTCCTTACTGCTGCTTAAAAAACCACCAACCCCTGATTCCTTCTCACTTCAGGCATTTCTAAGTGGGGTGAAGAACTCAATTTGGACACTGAGAGAAGTATGAGACTGGACATCCCCAGAGACAAATCTCCCAGCTGATATTTCTTTTAAGGCCTCCTGGGCTTCTCTGTTGGAAAAAATTCCACGGACTGATTCTAACACTGAGCTTTGGGACTTAACTCTGTCTGGTTCCTTACTGACATAATATTGATCCTTACAACAAAACCAGCAATATTGATTTGCCAGAAATACTGTACCAGGAAACCTATTGGCTCACATTTTTGTTAAAAAAGTGAAGATGGTTGAAAACAATTCACTAAACATCAGCAGAGATTTAAAGAATAATTTGCCACGCACTCGGTCCTTCAGATCTACTCTGGTGTACTTTTGCAGTTACCAACAGATCCAGAACTGGGGCCTTCAGGACACCCAGATGAAACTTTCCTCAATTCAAACAGGTCCTCCACATGTGGGAAGCCAGGAGAGCCCCGTGGCAGCTTTTTGCCACAAGTCAGAATATCTGCACTAGCTGTAGCTTCTGCATCATCTCCTTGACAGAGGATGCTCTTTGCACTGCAGATTTTGTCCTGCAGTTAGACAGATAGTTCTCCATTTTAAGCTCCATTTTTTTTTCTCTTATTGCTCAGAGAAAATGATGGATTTTTCTTTTCAGCTTCATCTCACCCCTAAACAGCTTTTAACAGTGTGAAAAGCCCCTTATTACAATCAGTTGAGCTATGGGGATGATTCAGAGGACTGTACATTTGAGACTGAATTTTTAGTCATCACTGTGAGTATGAATCAAAGCTGCTCTAGCATTTTTCCTAAATAGAAAAAGCCTTTCTAATTCTGCACGTTTGGCTTTGACCCATATCTGCATGACTGTTTATAGCAGTGAAGTGAAAATTCTGCTTGTGGCCACTTGTCTTCTAGGAATATTGTGTGATCACAGTCAGGAGACACTGCTGGAAAGCACAACACCGAGAATCTTAGTGGGCATGAAGGAGCTGTCAGGCTCTTGTTTGGGTCAGCAGCATTCAAGGACTTGCTCTGATGGCCCCTGGTGTATACACATGGGTGCTCTCAGCCCATTTATTTGTGGCACCACTGGTCACATCTTCAGTAGAAGGGCCAAGACTGGAAAATACACTGTCCCCCAGTCTAAAGCTCCCCAGCTCATGCTGAAATGCAGTGACACTCAAACTAGTTGCAGCCCTGCCCATGAAGGACTTTATTACATTCTTTGGGATGGCATTAAGTGTTCAAATAGTTTTGGTGCTGATTGTGGAGTTCCAGTTAATGATGGATTTCTGGAAAGAAAACCAGCTGGGAGATAACTGAGAGGTCTATGGAAGAAAAGAAATATCCTTCAGTGGAAACCCTACTGCTTTAGAGAATATGTGCTTCAAGCACTTGGGAATGGTTCACTGTCAGAGAAGAGAGATTCTGGTTTGCTCTTTTGCCATCAAAGTTGGATCTTCATTTTTACTCATTTGGAAGCAAGTTGGAATTCCTGGGAACTAGATGAAATGAAGAGCATAGTGGTACCCAGAGGAACACACTGGTCAGCTAACAAAAGCTAATATTACACTTCTTTAGCAACTTGCAGGCACTGCCTTCTTTTATCTTGAAGTGAAGCAAGACTATTAGTAACTTATAGTCTGCTCTTTTGTATTGAATCCACTCTACTAGGTGTGGCTCTTACAAAGCTCCCTTGTCCCAGAGGGATGGGAAATGTCAACAGCAAAAGTGACAACTGCTTTAGTAAAAAAAAACCCAAAAAACAACCAAATAAAAAAAATACCAAGAAAGAAAGAAAAATGCAAGTAAAATAAAAGAAGCCTTGCTAAAATGTCTGAAGTTCTCTGTGATGGACTTTGGTCTTTCTCCTGACATCCTGCACACAAGATGCACCATCATGCTTTGTCTTGGTGCTGTGTCAGTGTGGAGCAGCTTGAGGCCAAACTGGGAACTGCTTTTGGTCCAGAAGCTGCTCTGCTGCTGCCTCACATCAGAGCCCAGGCAGTTCAGGTCACCTCTGGAAGTTATGAGAACACTGTAAGCCTAAAGAAAGATCCTCCCATTGCCTGTTCAGTGGGGACTGTCCCCTTCTGCTGTTGTCTTTTGCCATGCCACTTCTTCAGCAGGGAAGCACAGCAGAGAGATTGTGTGCAGACCTCCCCAGTTTAGCTGCAGCGTGCTCAGGAATTCTGGGCACAAAGAAGATCCTTTTTTTCAAGGAGGCAGCAACGTGCCCTTCAAATCCATTTGCATCCCACAGAACAGAGCTGGGTTTGTTCTGCCCAGTGGACTTTGCATGAGACATCCTTCTAGCACGGGCAGAAATCTCTTTCTTGGCTCCTAGCAGTTTGCCCTTGGGCTCTGCAGTCCCCCCCACACTCTCCCCAGGGAACTGGTGCTGTTCAGAACCACAGGCAGGTCCTCCCCAGTCAATTACTGTCCCTGCAATTTCAGACATGAAACTGCTGCTGGCTGGGTGTCCTAGCTGTCTAGTGCAGGCTGGAAACAGCATGGGGGGGTGGGTTGTGTTATTTCCTTCATGACTGGACTGTGCAGTTTGTTGAAGTCAATCATTATTGCTTATTACATTGAGGAAAGGAGTTGTCTAATGGGAACCACTTTCCTACTCCAATTACATTATAGCAAATAAAATAGTGAGCTCTACAGAGAGCAAAATGCCATGGCTTTCAGTACCCAACACTGGAGAGATTCCTGCAGAATTGACTCGTCTGGAGGCTCACTGAGCCAGCAAGTTCTTCCAGCTCTCCTTTCTTTGGTAGCCCCAGTGCTCAACATCACAGTTCTGTATTCTCAAAAAAAACCCCCTTTTTCTTCTGCAGGTCATCATTAGTTTCACTGCTTGCAGAACCTGGGAGTTAGCATTGGGTTTTTCTTTTTTTTTTGTCTGTTAATAAGCACTGACACTGGGCATATTGACTTTCAAAGCAACTGCAGGCACAACAAGAGAACAGAGAGAGGGACGTGGCTGCAGTGAGTTTGGCTGGCTGGGAGCTCACAGGGCAGACTGAATCCCAGGCAGCTTCCTGCACAGCAGGCTTGTCAGATAATGTTGTGTGCATTGACACCTCTTGTAATGTGTAGCACGTTCATTTGGATGGGAGAGAATGGTTTTGTGGTGTAAACTCTGGCCAGGGATTCAGAAAATCTAGGTTGAATGCCATATGCACTTGTACTTGGGTTAGTGCTGCTATCTATCTGTGTTTTATGAGGGAAAATCCCATCTTACCTATTAAAGTCTAAGCTCTCATGGCCAAAGTGTTTTCCTTCTGATTTTGTCTAACTCCTATTGCAATAAACTCAGGCCCTCTGCTTAGTAGTAAATGGTAAATTTAGACCAGGGATGAAAACCACTCCAGTGCTGGTCTGCAGAGGTGTGGGTGTATGGGTTAGCACAGCTGACATCCCACAGGTTTACAGAGTAGGCATGAGAAACCAACCAGGAATTCAAAGATGGTTCCAAACTTCCAAGTGGAAGCTGGTTTAGCCTTGGCTGGTGTGCCAAGCAGGGCTGGAAAACAGCCTTTCATGAGATTTTCCTACTTCTGGGCACGCCAAACATTTTGCAAGAGCAGCTTTTCTCATGATATTTTGGCACTTTTGCTCCTGGTCTTGCCTGCAGCCTGGAGGCAGAGCCCTGGGAAAACACTAATGGAAAAAGCAATTTCTCCCAGTGTGTTTGATCTCCAGCTACAGTCTGCAAGATTCGTGCTCTTTCTTCTATTTCCTCTGTGCCCAGCTGTATTTGCAGGTCTAAATGTTGAGGTTTTTGAATTCCTGTCAACTTGCAGCCTCACATGCAGCTTGATCCTCCTTCGTGGGAAGAAACTAAAGGCATAAAATGAAGTCTCAGTCTTAAAAGAGAAGAAATGTGAATGAAAGAGGAAAGATGTGCTGTCCATACAGCCAACACTGCAACTACCTTCACATCCCTGTCTCCTGTACTGAGAACTTCCCACCTGATGCCAGAAGAGTGGGACTGACTGATGCAGCCACTGCAGTCAGTAATCCAAGAGCTGATGCCAGGTACTCCACAGACTAGAAACACAAGTAATCCTACCTGGTTTTCTGAGCCTCAGTCTAGAGGATAAACTCATTGGGCCAGGGACTGCCTCTGCCCATGAGTTTCAAACAGATCTAGCATGCCAGGCAGCTTCTCACAAACAGGCAACAATCAGGTTAATTCCAGACCTTTCTCCTTTGGAGCTTTTGCCCCCGGGCAGTGGAACACACAAGGGTTAATAAGAAAGGACCTGTGGCCTTCTTAGCAGGGAGCTTTGCTTCTACCCAGGTGAACAGAGTCTCTGCATTTTCCCTTTGACAAAGGAAATGATCCTGACTGTGTCTAGCAATCAGAAAAAAAAGTTAAGATCATATTTCCCCTCCATTTTTCTGATGACACTGCTCCCATGGACTCCTGCTCTAACCTGCTTGTGGCTGTTTGCAGCATTACTCCAAAGGCAGTGACATTTGTGCCAGCATGCCTGCCTGGGTTCTCCCTCACCCTCTTTATCTGCAGACACTCCTTCAGTGCAATCAGCTGCCAAAAAAAAAGTTGAAGTTTTGGGGATTTGTAGCAAGAAACCTTGGTTTTTGGGTTGTTTTTTTTTTTATCATTATTCTGAAGTGGGGAGTAGAAGGGAATGGGAGATGAGTGGAGCAAACCTTCCAGTCTTTCTCCAGAGTAGCACAGAGCCTTGTCCTCACCCAGTCATCCTCACCCCAGAACACATGTATGCATGTGAGGGGCTCTCACGTGTTCCTCAGGCTGTGCTCTGGAGACAGGTGAGGACCAGACTCTGAACCACTGAAGTTTCATGTAGCCTGCAGTTCATTTCTTGCTTTAACTACAGCTGTTTCTCAGAGGATAAAAATAGACTCCTGTGCTGGTGCTATCTCTGCCTATTTTGATTAGACAAGTTGCATGATTAGATCCTGGTCTGATCCACAGTAAGGGAAGGGTGGAACCAAGCTTTCTTCAACTGGAAACAGACAGGCTGGGGAGAAGTTCCAGTTGGTACTGGCAAACTTTGTACAGTGACAAGAGTGGGAAGGCTGGGCAGGGGGTGAAGAACCCAGTCTGAGGAATGCAGATGTCATCTCCCCTCTAAGCAGACCGAGGCAAATGCTCTGCACAGTGCCCTGGGAAGTGCCTCTCTCCAGAAGTCACTGCTCTAACACTCCTGGTTCAGAATCCCTGGGTAATCTCTCCAAAAGAAGATGCTGAAACTAAGACTTGAGGTGGCTTTCAGTTTCTGTGGCAAATACTGCCCATCCTCTCCCAGCTCTCTAGCCAGGAGGTGCTGTTCTCTTCAGAGCTCATTTGCATGGTGCAGGACAGTCAGAGTTCAGGGGAGGAGTGAGGCCAGCCAGGGAGGCTGCAGGAACCTTGCAGCTAATGCCTCAGACCTGCCCAGGGACCTCAGCAGCAGCTCGTGCTGCTTTCATGCATCCTTACTCTAGACAAGCACCTTGGATTGTGTGGAAGGGAGTTGTGCTAAATGCTTCTGGATAGAATCCACATGAAAAAAAAAGAAAGAAAAATGGGGAAAAAACCACCCACCCCCCTTGCTCCCCAAGAGTGTTGGTTCCATGTCCTGCAGATCTTTGCAGCTGGAGGCCTTTGATCGTGGGGCACCTGCTGTCCCAGGTATTGACCATGCAGTGCTGAACAGAACAGAATGCCTGGGGCCATGAGTCACTTGTGGGCTTTGTGAAAGCAGGTCATACCTCAGCTGCCTGCTCTGCTTTGTGCCTTCACCTGGCCCAGCTTCAAGCTGCTAAATCATGGAGTGTTCAGGCACATCTGTGATGTCAAGTGTATATTGGAAACCTTTGGGAAAGGTGAGCTTCCTTCTCAGAGAGACAGAGGGTGTGGGTGCTCATTACAGCTTTGGGAAGTTCTCCTGTTACCAGTTTTCTTTATATTCTGAGGGAAAGTTCATTGCAAAGAAACTGCTGTTACTCCTGTCAGCTCTATTAGGCTTCATTTTAATACTTCATTGTTGTTGCAAAGTACTTGGGATGGATTCTCTCTTGGCTTAACTCCACCAACTGCAGTGAAGCTACATTAGAATGGATTTGGCCCTACAGTTTATCTTGGTTTGTGGTGCTGCTTCTGCTTGGCTCTGTATGTGACCAGAATATAAAGACAGCAAGTTTACAGGAGAAGCCAGTCACTAGAGAAACAGAGAAATCCCCCTAAACCATCAAAGGTCTGTTCACGGGGTGTAAATGACAGCACAGTTCATTTCCTTTCTTTTCAGTATCTTCTGGCAGAAGCCCAGTGGTAACTGTGGTGTAAACATAAATTTTACTGTAGATTTCTCAAAAGTAAGTAAAATACTGGTTGGTGTTGCTTGGTTCACTTTGCCATTGTTTATACCCAAACCTGAGATTCCCATCCCAGAATTCTAAACAGTGACAGCTCTCCAAAAAGGCTCTTTTCAGAGAACAAACTGTCTGGACATATTCAGGGTCCACGTGAAAACTTCAGCCTCCTGGGTTTCCAGCTGATCTGCTGTGCAGCAGAGCCCTGCAGATCCTGCCAGAGAGTCCTGCTCACTCCTCTAGGTTAGCACAGTCTTGCCCCAGCACAGGATTTTCCTCTTGCTGTCCCATTAGAAAGGTCTCAGTGATGAAGCTTCACACTGAAGTCAATTCCACACTCCAATTAATGGTTTGCTTTTGGTGATTATTTCTTTTCAGGGTTGAAAGAGAAGTGCTTTTGTATTGTAGCCTTAAGGCACATGGCAGGGAAATATGGAAACATTTCTTTCCTAACCTCTTTCTGATTATAGAGCCCTTTGATCCTAGAAGATTTACATTCCAGTGACAAACAAAAACTGAACCAAAACAGCCATGTGGAACCACTGGCCACTAGTGCAACTCAGAAGATTTTACCAGGCAAGTTAGAAACTAAACCAGCACAGAGTCACAGACACACAGCCAGGAATACCTGTACACCAAATCATTTTCAGAACACAGTGGAGAGGAAAGTTTTCCAAAGTTTGGGCTGCTGGGTTGAGGCCCCAACCCTGGAGCTATTGCAGGGGAGGTTGGCCAAGGCTCTGAGCAGCCTGGGCTAGTTGAGGGTGTCCCTGCTCCCTGCA
>JAOEGS010011759.1:14956-26004 GCA_025447755.1 Corythornis vintsioides | reverse complement strand
GGGGGAAGAGAGGTTATTGGTTTCTTCCTTGCTCTGACTATACTTGGCCATCCTGCAGTCATGTCCTTCTGCTGACAGCAGGCAGCTGGGCAAGGCAGTGACACCCAGGCTCCAAGCACCAGGGAGAAGGTTCCCTGGTAGGGCTGCCCTTCTCCAGCTCACCACACCTTGTCCTCAAGCACCTGCACCCCAGGCTTCAGACAAGTGACACAGGCTCTGTGTGCACCCCAGTGATGGGGGGGGTCTCGATGCAGGAGGCAGCCAAGGCCAGCCCCCAACAGCAGCATCACATGGGGAAGCGCCACGATAAAGAGGCACGCAGGGCAGATTTAATACTGTACATGAAACCACTTTACAATCTGGGGAAGGCTCAGTGCTAAGAGGAAACCATTGGAATATTTTATTGTGATGCAGATCGAGTGAAAAGACTGAATAAATAAAAGGGAAGATAATTATTTGATGGAGTTCTCTTAGGATATGCCACAGCAGGGAATACTTACAGAGAATACATATTACTAGAGAGACACAGCTATTCAAGCATCAAACTAACCTATAAATTGTCAGAGGAGAAAATTGGAGTAGAGGAATGGATGGGGTTTTGGGCACCACTCTCATCAGTAACACCGGGTTGCGCTTTCCACCTTCCCCAACGCAATTCCCCCTGCCCGAGGAGTCACAGTCCCTGAAAGAGGGAAAGCTGCCTCTAATAAATGTCTTTCAGGAATTACAGCCAAGCCACTACAGTATGGAGATGGTGTCGTTTATCTCATCACCATCTGCGCGGGCTCGTTGGGCCAGGGAGCAGCAGCCTGCTCCCAGAAAGCCTCATCCCTCCTGCACTTTTCAGGGGCAAGAAGGGTCAGCAGCACCCAGTGTGCCTCACTTACAATCACTCCCCCAGGCACTGCACTCCCATCTCTAACCAGAGACTCCAAAACTGGCTTTCACCTCATCCCTGGCATCTCCACAGGGAAGCCCTCACATAGGAAGGAGCTTCCAGCCCTGATATCAGGCAGGTCCACCCCCACAGTGCATTTTCCAGCATCTTCTCCCTCAGGTTGGAAGTTAACTGCCAGGTCACAAGCTCTTCTGCAATGGGGTACACCCCAACACACCACTCCCAAGTCGAGGGTCTCCCAGAAAGCATTCTGCAGCCACCAGGGAAGATGGGCATGCTCAGCAGCACCACCTGAACCCATCATCTCCATTTTGGGGAGCACAGCAGCAATTTCCCTAAGGTCAGAGTGCTGCTTAGAGACATAAGTGGAGAGATACTAATACTCTCTGCTCCCCCAACATGGATCTGACTAGCCCCAGTGCCTTCCAAGCCAGTTATAGCTTCACATCTCCCAGTTAATAATTATGCATTAATCCAAGCAACTTCACTCGCCAACATTCTTAACAGCCAGCTGCAGCTGTAAATAACCCACAAAATCTCCTTTGTGCAATGCAAAAATTAGAGTAGTTGCAATGCTTATTGCACATTAATTTATCAGTTAAAGCCATCGATCCGGATGGGCTCCAGAGCTGTGCCCACAACCTGGCACAGCACCTCGGTGCAGGGCCAGCCACTCCCACAAAGGCAGGCATGCAATTAATAACAGCAACCCTGCTTTCCACACTCTGAATTGCACCCTCACTGTGGTGCAGGGACACCAAACCTTGCTTACCAACAGGCATTGCTTTCCCCAGAGGGAGGGCAATTGAAACATCAAGATCACAGCCTGGAGTACAAACACACCCATGAAATTGGAAGCAATGAAGAGTAAGACAGGAGGTGTTCATCAAGCTTTCCACTCCCATGGGGTGAGACTACCCCCCCATAGTACAGATGCTATGGGAAGATCCTCACTGGCCACCAAAAATACTATATTGCTTTTCCAAAGGCAAAATCAGGAATCCCATGAAGGTGGCACAGAATTGAAGCCCTGCCTAATCAGTCTGTGGGCAATGATAGTTTGTTATACAGCTTTCTTAATCAAGAGCCACTCCAGCATTTTTGGCCCTGTTCCTTACCAAAGCAGCCCTTCCACTCATACCATCCCTCCCATACAGCACTGGCTCTCATTCCTGAGGGCAGCTGGGATGCAGGCAGGCCATGGGAGGAGGCCAACAAAGAGGTCTCTCCCTGCCAGGGTCTGCTTCTGCCCCACTAAGCCAGCTCCCACCCCACATCTGGAACCAACTCTGTGGGGGTATAAACAGCTTCATGCCACCTACCCACAGGGCTGATGTCATTAGCTCTGAACATCTCACTCTGGAAGCAAAGGAAACCTTTGGTTCCTCCACAGGGAGGATGTATGAGATGGCCTGGGTTGCAAATAAGCAGTCTCGTGTAATTAGCAGAGGTGCTCATTATTTTAAGCAAGGCTCAGCACTGCCTCCAAAACCCCCAGCAAGAGCAAAGTCAGCTCCCAACGCAGGATGCCTTTAAGGCTGGCACAGACAATAAAATCAAAGGCAGTCTGATGATGACAGGTCTCCCTCCCTCTGCCTGCCAGAAGGGAATTGCTCAGTTACTTGCACCCAGAATAGGAGTCTGTCCCTGTTCCCACCATTAATGTGTTGCCTGTGAATTAGCAGGGCCCTGGAGACCCACAGAACCCACCTGTTCTCCTCCCCTGCCTCCCTGCACCCAGCTCTGACATTTGGAGCCTCAGCAGCAGGTAGCAGCACCAGCAAATGGTCCCATAAACCATCTTCTGGTGTCAGTACCTACCCACCCCAGTCCTCCCACAGCCCCATGCCCTGCTCTGCCAACCCACAGAAGCCTCCCCATCTGGCCCCATCCTTTTGGCAGAGGTCACGATCACACAAGGATCGCTCCATTTATTCCAACTGCTCAACTCTGCTGTAATTGCTGCCATTCTGGACTCTGGACAAATTGGCCCTAAATGCATTTCTGCAAAACAAGATGTATTTTGTTAAAAGGGGACAGGAAGAGGGTGAATTTTAAATCCACCATCACCGTAATGTGATGAAATTACCATGTAGCACACAGGGGTCTGAAAGCCGCAATTAATATCCCAACACCTTTCCCAATCCTTTGTGTCATGACAACAGCTAGTCCATGTCTGCAGCAGGGGCTGGTCCCCACTCCTCCCCTTGCACCCACTGCAAGTGCCTGAGTGCTGAGCACCTCACCCCTTCCCAGGGGCACCAGAACAACCAGCAGTGTGCAGACCCCAGCACATCTGTTTCCACACAGCAGCTTTTGGCTCCTCTGCTCCAAAGCAAAGGTGCTGATGAGCACGACACTGCTCACCTGTCTGTGTTGCTCTCTGGACATCTGAGCCTCTGTCAGCTGCACACGGGGCTGCCAAGCACAGCACATCTCCATAAGTTCCAGAGGAACAGGCAGAAGGGTACAAGAGAGCCCACCAGACACTCAGCTACACCAGCTCAGCCTGTATTGGTTGCTTACAGCAAAGGAGCCCGGAGCAGTCAATCACTGCTAATCAAGGGGCAACAGACATTTTTACAAATAATGTGTACAGAATCACTGTTAAAGAGAGAAACCCAGAGCAGCTGGCCAAGCACCAGCAGTTAGACATAGCTCAACCTGAATGAGGCTGCTGCTGCACTGCACTCCAGGGCTGACCCTCACCCACAAGGGTTGTGGCCCTATGAGTATTCCACCAAATGCAGCCCCACAAGCACCTCTCTATTGCACTGCCCCTCAGGCCTGCAGTCACTCTGCTGCATTATTGTACAGGGTACTGGATATGCTGAGGGATAGTCCCACACCAAACCAGCTCAGGGTGTCTGCAGGGACAAGGGCATTCACATTCCACTGCTCCAAGGCTCCAGCATCTCAGTGCCCAAAACAACCCCAGCATAAAGACAATAATGAAATCACAGAATCATTTCTGCTGGAAAAGACATTTAAGATCATCAAGTCCAATTATTAACTCAATACTGCCAAGTGCACCACTAAACCATGTCCCTGAGCAGCACAGGTACAATCACATCTACACAAAACCCAGATGACCACCTTGCACCAAACTTTCCACAGCCACCAGCCATGTCTCCCAGAGCCACACACAAAATTACCTAGCTGAGCAACCTGCTGCCACCACAGCTTTCAAGTAGAGCTCTATACCATGAGGTGAAGGAAAAAGCAAGGTGTGAGATGAATCCTGCCAGGATTTCTAGGCAAAGTCCCATTAATAAAACTGCTCAGAGGCATTGCAGCTCCTAGTCAAGTACTGTAGAGATGAAAGCATTATTTATGAGCAAGATATTTCTGCAGAGGGAACAATAAACGGCAAAGCAAAGTATGAAGCTTTGCAGCAAATGCTGTAAAGTTTTACACTTCCAAAAACTAGGAATAAAAGAGACACCCATTTAAAACAAAGTGGTTGGAAAGGGCTTGCACAGGACTGTGAAGCCACCTTATAACAGTTAATTGCTAGTTTCGTTCTGCAGCACAGAGAAATTTAACCCAAAGAAAGAACTGTTCGCATCTCCACCAAAGAGCGGGAGGAAAGACTCGAGAGCGAGGGAAAGAGAGAGGAGAGCGCAGGGAACGCGACCCTTTTGTTCGGGATCCTCTGCACCACGCGGAGGACGAGGCTGCTTTTGTTCCCGGCCGCTCCCGCTCCTCGCCACGGCCGGACCCGGCAGCCAGCTCGCTTATTAATTACACGTAGTTTCACCAAGATCAGATCGACCCGCAAGCAACAAACTAAAAATCAGCCGAGCATCGGCACTTGCCTGTGCCCCCGGGAGGAGGGGGCAGAGCGAACGGCACGGCCCCGGTGAGATGGGGATCCTCCCAGCCCAATCAGAACCTTCGAGCATAATACTTTTGACCAAGTAAAAGACAGGAAAAAAACCTGAAACGCTTCCCACAACAACCGACACAACCAACCACCTTCCCCCGAAGCAGCCGTACAGAGAGCCACCCTCAGGGACTCTGCTCCATCTCTCCAGACCCGCACCCTGCCGCGCACAGACCCACCCGGGGGAGCCGGACGGTGTACGGAGTAGGCACAAAGCCCCCCCTGGAGCCGCTAGAGTTCAGAAAATAACGGTTTTTTACCCTTTCAAAGCACGAACATCTCCACTTTTTTCCAATAACCATTGTTTTCAACAAACACAGCTTCCGCTTCAAAAAAAACACTTAAGACTACAAATATTTGCTCTTTAGATGCTACTTTTACAAATAATCCCACGGATAACTAGGGGAGCATCTCAAGCTCAGGCCCATAAAAAGCATTTAAAACATAAACAAGTGCTTTCACTCCCACCCTCAAAGTGCCCCCCCAGCACCCCAGCTCAGCGCCACGCTCCTCACTTACCTCTTCCCGGGGCGAAGACACAGCGAGAGGCCGGGCAGGGTACCATGGGTGGGCAGGATACCATGGGCGGGCAGGATACCATGGGCGAGCAAGAGCAGGCTGTGAAGGTCCAGTGCTGCTGAGCCCGGGACCAGCTCTGGGTTTAAACCAGGGCAGCAGGTCCAGCCGGGGGCTGCTCCTGCACTCGCAGCACAAGCTTGCTGCTCGCAAACCGGCTCTGAGGTCCCAGCACAAGCCGGTCTGAGAGCAGACACCACGTAGGACCCCCTCGAGCCACATGCACCCTGAATCACTACCAGCAGTAAGACCTGCTGCGCATGCCCCCCACGCTACCTTTTATAAGTTGCCCAGGTGCTAACAATTACCAGGTGGTGCCCAAGGTGCTGCTCCTTAGGCTGATGAGGCACAGCCCTGTCCCATCAAGGGAGGGCTCCTCCCAGCAGCTGTCGGCGGGAATTTCTTGATTATTGTGCAATTTTTCCTCCCTCTAATGGCAGTTTTTGTGTATTATCCAAAAAAGTAAGCAGAGCAACGTGTTCCACCGTGTACATATCAAAATGCTGTTGAAATCAGTCAGAGAAGCACTTAGGGATAACAATGGAGCCCACAGAACCCTAATCACACTCTTTGATTGAACTAGAAGTAAAGGGAAAATGAAAATTAGACATCTAAATATGATATTCCAATAGAAACTGAAAGGTGGAGTGGCAGAGACATTTTGGGGGCTGCTCCCAGCTCAGGGACCAATTTCCAGGATCAGGGGGAGCTGGGCTGGCAACCTGGGCACCAGGTGAGCAGGGACTCACTGGCCCTGAGGGGCTTCAGTGTTCAGGCTCAGAAACACCCCGAGGCATGCTCTGTGATGACAGTTTACACTTTTATCCCCAAAACGTGTCATTTTGTGAGTGCAAACAGGCTCTGTGGACTGAAACGTCAGTGCTGCACTGGCAAACAGCACCAGAAATGAGCCAAAATCCCCAAGCTGCAGCTGGCTGAGGGGCTGTGCTGTTTCTACATACCTCAGTGTCTTTAAAAGTGATAAATTCATAGCCTGGCAAAGGCAGATGTGTTGAGGGTTGGTTCTGGGGCTCAGACTGCTCTCTGAGCCCTGCTGTGACCTTGGCAATGCTCAGTACAGCACTGGCCCCAGTGGAGTCCTGGTGATGACTGATTTTATCAGCTGCTCTCCTCAGACACACTGGTATCTCCTGGTCCTTCAGAAGGCAGCTGGAGTGGGGCACTGTCCCTTCTCTTCCTTTGCCCCATTCTCTGTGTGTCCCCGGCAGGAAGCATACCCCTCTTCTCCTGCCAGCCCCACCTGTCCTGGGGAAGGTTTCTGGGGAGCAGCCCTGCAGAGCTGGGAGGCAAGCAACCTCCAGAAAAACCACAAATACACCCCGAGTAGTTGGAATAGGGCCCCTCAGAAGTGAAATCTGAGGCTGGCAGGGCAATAATGCAGCTCATTCCCAGTACTTTCCCCCAGTACTGTCCTTGGGGGTCACAGCTGAAGGAAGCATCATGGGATTTTAATTTTCGGTGTTAGCTTTGCTCCTGGCACCTTCTCTTTCATGAGAGCAGCCCCTTGCTGCCTGGACTGCATGACAGGGGGGTGAGAGTGACAGGCTCTGCTTGGGTGTAGCATCCAGCACCTCAAACAATTTCTCGAGCTCCAAGGGTTCAACTTGGGGGTCGTGGTCATATTGCTGCTCCTCCACCTTTCGTTGCTGATGCAGTACTGAGATTTTGGTGGCGAGGACAAAACCCCCCACAGTGATGGAATTTATCTTGGGGCTTCCATCTGGAAGATGGGGACTGTCCCTGCTCTGAGCGCTGTGGCTCTCAGGGGGCTGGTCGCTTTAGAGAACATTTCAGCCTGAGGGCTCTGTGCCCGAGTTGCAGGGAGCACTTGTTGATGTCTCTGCTCTCACAAAAAAAAAAACAACTCTTTAACGTGTTCATCTTTCACTGTCACAACTGACATCCTTTGTACGCTTCACATCCCCAGCAGCTGGTTTCAGCTCAGCAGATCCAGCCATGCACAAGGTCTGGCGACTCTTCAGCAGTCACCCCGGGATCTAAACCCGCGCTTATTAGTTTGAGGATGATACCAGCAGCTCCTCCGCCCGTCACTCCTAATGGCAGATCTTTAAAAAAGCAAAGGCCAATTATACAGATTTGGAGTCAGTAATGAGCCTGAAACTGTTTGATTATTTCGGCTCCCACCGGGCAAGCGGGAAGAGGAGGAGATGCTGCGAGACCCGCTGCCGCGGGAAGCGCGGGGCTCTGCTGCCCCTTCGTGGTGGGGATGGCGAAGGACGCTGTGGCCACGCGTCCCCCCCGCGTCCCCTCGGCACAGCCCGCGGTTCCCCGTCCCTGGAACGGCAGGGGAAGTGTTTCGGGGACTGTGGGGCGGCTGGGGACCCCCACACGGCACGCTGCAGGGACTGGCTCTGGAGGCAAAACCTGGGCACCAACTCTGGGCACGTTTAGGGTGTCAGGGCAAGGTGGTGAAACTCCAGTTTTCCCAAGGAAAAATGAAAAATCTCCCAAGATCCTGAGGGGCTGAGAGAAGTCGTGTGAGGGGAGACTGAGGGAGCTGGGCATGTTTCGTGTGAAGGAGGCTGAGGGGGGGACCTCATTGCCCTCTACAGCTCCCTGACAGGAGGTTGTAGAGAGGTGGGTGACACCTCTTGTCCCTAATTACTAATGACAGAACCAGGGGAGGTTTAGAATAGATATTGGGAAGAAATTATTTACAGAGAGAGTGGTGAGGCCCTGGAACAAGCTGCCCAGGGAGGTGGTTGAAAACAAACCCTGGAGGAATTTAAAAAATGAGTTAAGAAGGTGCTTCATGACATGCTATAAGAGCAGGAACCTAAGGCACTGTGTTTTGTTGTGGGTTTTTTTCCCCTGGTTTTTGTGTATTTGTTTGCTTTTTTCTTCTAACGGTCGGTGTTTAACCGACCATTAAAAACACATTTAGGTGTTTTTGTTCTTCTAGGTATGGTTGGACTCGGTGATCTAGGAGGTCCTTTCCAACCATGATTATTCTGTGATCTAATGACCATAAAACTTCATTGCCACGTTACATTACCGAGCACGCTGACTTCAGGCTGCCATCGGGTCCGGAGGTGCCGGGCACACTGACTTGTTTGCAGAGCCAGAGCAGCTGGCACTGTACTGCGGTATTGCCGTCAGTGCAAAACCAGAGACCTGTAACGTAATCCCAGGGATTGCCATTAATTATGGTCACTCGGGCAGGGGACTGTACGGCACAGGGGCTGCTGGGGGATGCCAGGAGCAATTTACTATGGACAAAGCAAAGCTCGGGGTAAAACCGTAGAGCGAGAAGCTCTGGTCACAAAACAGAGCGTGTCCAGCCAGCAACCCGAGCAGCGTGCAGGGGAGGGCGGCTGAAAGCGAAAGCGCAGCCGGGGCCCCAGGGCACAGCGGGAGGAGCCAGCAGCAGAGCTCGCTCCCCGCACCATGGAGGCACCAGCAGTCTTCACGGACGCAGAGTTTTACCAGCGGAGCTTTGACCCTCGGGAGTATCTGAAAGAATTTTACAGCCTGAGCGACAGCCAAGGATGGCCCAACGTGTTTCTGATGCAGAACCTGAGGAGCCTGTTTAAAATGTTCTCCCTGGGTGAGTGTGCCCCCCCACCCCGAGGTGTTGGGCAGCGCCGGGCTCGGGCTGTGCCCTGTGCGGAGGGGGCTGTGCACTGTATCGACACACACACGGTGTGTCCGTGCACGCACACATCTCCCCCCAAGCTGTTTGGCAGCTGGAGCGGTACTGCAGTTCCTGGAAACACCCACAAGTCAGGGCTGGGTAGGGTCGGGCACTTCTGCTCTGGAAGTCGGCATTACCCCGGGGCTGGGGGCTCTGTGGCCGCTGCAGGAGCTGCCCCCAGGCTGGGCTGCTTCAAGAGAGCCCCAGAGATACCTTGGAACAGGCTGTCTGTGGATGGCCCTGCCCTGGAACTGCTCAAGGCCAGGTTGGATGGGACTTTGAGCTGTCTGGTCTAGTGGAAGGTGTCCCTGCCCAGGGCAGGGGTGTGGAACTGCACGATTTTTAAGGTCCCTTCCAACCCAAACCAGCCCGGGATTCTATGACAGGGCTGTGCTGTGGGGACCTGGCACTTTTAATGGTGGTTCCGGGTGAGGAGAAGCACAGCCTGGTAAAGCTGTGGGATGTCTCTGTACTGGAGCAGGGTCTCCATCCTCACTAGGATTCTCTTCCCCCCTCCCCACACACCAGATGGGCCGAGGGGCAATACCTTGATAGACGTCGGCTGCGGCCCCACCATCTACCAGCTTTTGTCCGCTTGTGAGCACTTCCAGGAGATCATCGCCTTGGACTACACAGACCAGAACCGCCAGGAGCTGCAGAAGTGGCTGAGGAATGAAGCAGGAGCCTTCAACTGGAGGCCTGTGGTACAATACGTCTGTGAGCTGGAAGGGGACAGGTGAGGCTGCCAACCGCCCTGGCACTGGCACTGCCTGCATGAGGTGACAGGCACAGATGCTAAATAACCACAAATTGAGCCTTCATCTATTTATTTTGTTTATTGACTTGCTAGGGAGAAGTGGGGTGAGAAAGAGGAGAAACTGAGAAAGAAGGTGAAGCAGGTTCTGAAGTGCGATGTGACCAAAGCCAACCCTGTGGCCCCCGTGGTCCTGCCTCCTGCTGACTGCCTCCTCTCCACCCTGTGTTTGGAGGCTGCCTGCAAGGACCTGGCCACCTTCCGCAGTGCCCTGAGAAACATCGGGGCCCTTGTGAAGCCAGGGGGGTACCTGGTGCTCGTCACTGTGCTCCACGAAACCTACTACAGCTTCAACAAGCAGGTCTTCTCATGCCTCTACTTGGAGAGAAAGGCAGTGGAGGAGGCTGTGGAGGGTGCTGGCTTTGAGGTGAAGTTCAGTGAGGTGCAGCCCTGCCCGCCCAGTGACGTCCACACAGACTGCAACGCCGTGTTGAGCCTCGTGGCACGCAGGTGCTCCCCTGGCACTGGCTCACATGTGGGTACTGGGGAGGGGCACAGCAGCATGTCTGGGTGCAGAAAGCCCCAGTGATGTCACCCACAGCCCTTGCCTGAGAGCAAATAAACTCATGTGTGCTGTAACAGTCTCTGAGCTGGATGTGGCATGTGTGGCCTCCACTGTGCTCCACCACCCCGTGCTCGGGGTAATCCCACCAGTTCACCCAGCCCAGAAAGGGGGATTGCACCCTAGTCCCTTCCCTACCATCCTCCCAAGTCAGAGTAGAGCTGCTGAGACACTTTCCTCTTTCATTATGTACTTTGTTGAGACCAAAATCCATTCTTAACAGGGAAAAAAGCATGGCTGAAAGAGCAGCAAGATTGTCCAAACCCAGCCTGTTTCTGGACATACCCCGTGTACCCCGTGGAAAAGCTGGGGAAGGGCAGGATGCTGTCAGGGGAGCAGCCCCACCTTGCATCCAGCCAACCCACAGAGCCAACAGCTCCTGCTGATCTTCTCAGCAAACCTGTAAAAAGCAGCAGCACACGGGTGGGAACAGGGTGCAAGGGGCCGCAGATGGAAACGACGCTGTCCGCAGATGTCACAACCTCCTCCGGCTCCCGTGCTCCGGGGCTCCCCCGGCTCCAGACCGGCACACGGCAGACTCATTTCAGAGACACTCACGCCTAGACGGGTTTAAGAACAACAAAACTAATCACAATAATCAGCACACTCCACTTGGCATGGCCACCCGCGCAGCCA
>JAOEGS010011759.1:0-14856 GCA_025447755.1 Corythornis vintsioides | reverse complement strand
CCTAGACGGGTTTAAGAACAACAAAACTAATCACAATAATCAGCACACTCCACTTGGCATGGCCACCCGCGCAGCCAGGGACGCCTCACTGGTCCGTGGCAGCGCTGGGAAGCGGGGGCTGCTCCGCTCCCCTCGTTAGCGCCGAACGCGGCACTGCTGCTGCACCGGGCGGGGACAGCGGGAAGGCGGCAGCTGCCGGCGCCCGTAATCACCGATTAACTGCTGGAGTCTTGTCAGCGCCGGGATTGTCACGGCCCGTTTGAAAAGCGCAATGATGCCTTGGCGGGGGAGGCTGCAGCTGGAATCACCCTGCTGTCGCAGCCTCCGGGGTGGCCGGGACCGTCCCGGCTCCCAGGCTCGTTGCGGTGGCACCGGGGCCGGGCAGATGCTGCCTCGGGGGGGCGGCAGCTCGGTCTGCTCAGCGGTGGCTGTGGCTCCTCTCCCTCGCCGTCAGCCAGCCCGGGGTGTCAGCAGCGGTACAGGGAGTGGAACTGGGTGAAGTTTCCGCGGTATTCACGAGTTCCTGCGAGTTAAGAGTGAAAACAGGCAGCTGAGGAGCAAGGTTTGCCCCACAAAGCACTTTAGCTCTTCCCATTTTGAAGAGCAAAGGGAAAACAGACAACAGAACTAACAGAGCACCTGTGGAAAGCCCGGCGTCGCTCCTTGCTCCCTCCTGGTGCGTCTCGTCGGTGCGGGTGTGCGGGCTGTGCCAGGCGGTGCCCGGGCCATGGCACCTTGGATGGGTCTCAGGGACTCGGCAGCGCCGGGTTAACGTTGGGCTCGATCTTTCCTGACCTAAATGATTCCAAACGTGGCTGTGTCGTGGCCTCCACGACAGTACAAGCACCGCACACGCAGCCGAGCCCCAGGGGGCCCAGAAGGGCAGAAAGAAAAAACCAAACCAAACCAAACAAAAACAAAAACAACACAAAAAAACCCAAAACAAAACAAAACAAAAACAGAGGAAAAGTAAACGAGGCTCCAGGGAAATTAAGGCAAAGTGGAAGTCCTGGCAGAGTGAGGTAATAATTTCCTTTCTGAGTGAGTAACTGTTTAGGATGTAACCAGGCGAACACGATTAAACCAAATGAATATAAATTCTAGGTGCGGTGGTAAGTAATGAAGTGAAGAAAATGAACAGCGCCTAATTAACAAGAAAATAGGATCTGCCATAACGTGTTGGAACCTAATGAAAAATGAAAGCTCAACTCCCCCTTTTCAAAAGTTTTCCAGATGGAAAAATACCCGTTTTACATCCATCGCCTCCTGGAACATCCAGGGGATTATGGTCGCCGCGAAGAGCGATGCTCTGTGGAACGGCGGACACAGGGGAGCCGTTCGGCAGGGGGACTGGGGACGCGGAGCCAGGAGATGCCCGCCTGGCGCTCTGCCCAGCCCTGATCCAGCCCTGCACCCCCACCTGCCCGCACTCACTCCGGGGGGTACCCAGCCCCGGGGAACCTTTGTGCGAGGAGCACCCCGCAGCCCTCCGGGCACCTCCGCAGGGCTTCCCCCAGCGAGCACCGCACGAGGGGGGTTTTCACCCCGCCGCTGGTTTTCCAAGGCGGAGCTTGATCACAGCCCCAGCTCCCATGAGCGAGGCAGTACCACGGGAACCGGCCGAGTCACGAGCTCCGCGCCAAGTCGCGACAGGGACACCCCGCGGGCGACACAGGGCTCGGCCCCAGCTTGTTACACCCTGAGCGGCCCCAGAGCGATCAACACGACTCGGTAACACAGGTTATCGGGCAGATCCACGGCGCTAGCGGGAGAGGGGCGGCTGGAGGGCAGCTCCGCACAACCACAGACCGCACCCCAACCAGACCCGTAGCCTCGCCGCTCCCAAAACAAGTGAGAAGCCCGGCCCCCAGGCATCGACTGCCGCTGCCGGCACAACTACGCCTGCCCCTGGCCCCGCCAGGCCCCGCCCCCCGGAAGCAGCGCTGCGCGCGCCGACGCCCAACGTGCCCCGGCCGCGCCTGCGCAGAAGCGTCCCGGGGAGCGCGGGCTGCCCGGCAACGGCCATGGGGGCGGCGGCGGCCGAGGCGGACCGGACCCTCTTCGTGGGGAACCTGGACCCTAAAGTGACCGAGGAGCTGATCTTCGAGCTGTTCCACCAGGTACCGGCCGACAGCCGCTGCCCGCCCGGCTTTTATCCGGAGGAGGGCGGGATCGGGAGGCAGCGGCCGCCGTGGCGGGGCGGGTTCAGGCTCGGGTACGGTGGCCGCCGGGGGACAAACCTCAGCCCAGTTTATGCACCGCCTTTTGTTGTCGACGTGCAGGCGGGCCCGGTCATCAAGGTGAAGATCCCAAAGGACAGGGACGGCCGGCCCAAGCAGTTCGCCTTTGTGAACTTCAAGCACGAGGAGTCGGTCCCGTACGGCCTGAGCCTGCTCAACGGGATCAAGCTGTACGGCAGGCCCATCAAGATCCAGTTCCGATCAGGTACCTGTACAAACCTCACATGCCCGGGTCACGGGACAGAAAACACAGCCCGTCGGCCTCCCAGCCCCACTGGGGACAGGCTGGTATTTTAACTGGGTAAACTGCATGAGTTCCCCACGGGGTGCTGCAGCAGTGTGGAGCAGCTCGTGCTTCTGTCCCCTCCTTCTCATTTGTGGCCAAATACAGTCCTGAGCTCAGTCTTCTCTTGGGCCTCTTTTGTAACTTACTCGCTCTGTACCTCTGAAACCCACTCAGAATTAATCTGTGGGCAGTAAAATTGTTACCTGCTTCAGCTGAAGAAGAGGTGCTGGCCAGAGCATCACCACTCCTTGGCATCTTCCCTGCTGTGCACTGAAACAGCTGCAGTGCCTTGCTCTGGGTGGCCTGGTGAAACTCCAGACAGTTCAACTGGTGACAGTTGTTAAGTGTTGTATAAATTCACCTCATACCTGAGTTCCTTTGTGAGTTTCATGAACTGTTTTTCTCCTCAGGGAGCAGCCACGCCTCTCAGGATGGAAACCCGTCCTGTTCCCCACGCAGAGGTGCCAGCGCCAGCCTTTCGGGTGCCCCACACCCGGCCTCGGCCTGTGGCAGGTACGAGTCCCATCAGCACCCGCTCCAGGGGCAGAGGATGCAGTTCTGTGTGTCCCCCGTCTCCTGACAAGCAGAGTTTGGTCTCGCTTCCCTGTGGAGTCAGCACTGGTGCTCCCAGTGCCCTTAGCACCCTTCCTGGTGGCCAAAACCCAATGCAGAAGAAAGTGTGTTGTGTTTTTGTGCAAGCATGGGAAGGAGCTGCTGAGGGGAGGTGGGGAGAGCGCTGCCCAGTGCCAGCCCTGGTTTGTGACCATGGTTGTGAGGGCTGGGTTGGTTATTTTAACTCCAGAAATGCAGCCAGGCTGCAGACACCTCTCAGACTGGAAGAGTCTCCTGTGCCAGGCTGAAATTCCCTCCCTCTTCTGTTCTGTAGATACGACAGGAACGCTGAGGGCACGGCGCCCACAGGATTCCCGCCGGGGCAGCGGCCGCCCGCCGATCACCTCCAGCGACAAGCGGTGGTACGTCCCCTGCCAGCTTGTGCCAACAGCTGTCCCTGCAGACAGTGACAGAGCTGTCTCTGGTTTTGAGTGCTTGTTTCCCATGGCAATTCTGCTGGGTGGTGGGAATGGGGCATTTGGAGCTCAGGACTCTGGGTGCTGAGGGGAGGGCTGGGAGCAGCACCTCAGAGAGATCACATTGAGTTTGATTTCCAACCCCAAACTTCCCCTGGATTTTTGGTGTGATTAACATGACCTGGGGGCTGGCCTGGGAGCGAGCGTTTCCCTGGCCCCGTTCCCTGCCATGGCCTGAGCACCCCAAAGGCCCCCCCCTTTCCTCTCCTTCCAGATGAACAGCACCCTGCTGCCACACTCTTTCGGGGGCACCTACGAGCAGCCCGGCTTCGCCACCCCCGGCTTCCCGCCCCCTCCTCCCCACACCTTCCACCCGGCGCCAGCCTCGCGGCGCCCGGAGCCGCCAGCACCGCGCAAGGGCCGCCTGAGCGCCCATCCCTACCACGGCGACGGGCGGCACTTCGGGCGTGAGCCACGCTTCGGGGACCGCGGCCCCGACTACGGCCGCGCCAAGCGGGACGAGCACGGCTTCGAGGAGCGGGGCCACCACGAGCCCGAGCACCACTACCGGGGCTGCCGGGACGAGCCCGCCTACGACGACCGGCACCGCGACGGCTGGAGCCACGACTACGACTACCGCAGGGAGAGCTACCGGGAGGGCAGGTGGCACCCGTCACGGCACTGACACCCCTTTGGTGGCTGTGAAGGACTTGATGGCCAAAAAAAATAATCTGTTTCTTGCCAAGTCTGCATGTAAAAAAAGCGCAAACCCAACCTATCCAGGTTACCTTTTAATGTTTGTAAAGCCCTCCCAGCCTGGTTTTTATCACCCCCCTCCACAAGCTGCCAAACCCCCACGGCTGTGGCTCGTTCCATAGAGCAGCAGCTCGGAGCCTGCTGGGGAAGGGGTCGAACTGGGGCCTCCCTCGGACGGGCCACGGGGGGACCGGCGCTTTCTACCGTTTTGAGCGTTTCACGCGGCGTTTTTGATACAAGACATTTAATTTTGGAGAAGAGCATTAAAAGCCTCCCTGGAAACCCCTCTGGGTCACCCGTCCTCACTGCTTGGGGAGCGAAACGTGGCCGAGGGAGTCCCGCGGCACCACCCGGGGGGGTTCCCGGAGCCGCCTCCGGCTCGGCCCGCCTGCGGGGCTGTTGTGCGGCTGTCGCGCTGCGGCGGCGCTTTACGGCCCGGCCTCGCTTTGCGGCCCGGCGGCGATGCTGGGCGGGAGCCGTGCCGGGATACGGAGCTGCGCCGGGCGCCTGTGGCGGGGCTGGCGGCGGGCGGCGGCCATGGCCGGCGGCGAGATGGGGCAGCGGATGGTCTGGGTGGACCTCGAGGTGCGGAGCGGGACGGGAGGGTCGGGAAGGAGGGATCGGCGGGGAGAGGGGGGGGGGTCCTGGCCGCGCTGACGGGACCGCGCCCTCCTCCCTGTGCGGCAGATGACGGGCCTGGACGTGGAGAAGGATCAGATCCTGGAGATGGCCTGTCTGATCACCGACTGCGACCTCAACGTCCTGGCTGAGGTGAGGAGGAGCCGCCGCGGACGGGTCCTGCCCCGGGGGCTCTCTGAACACCTCACCACGCCCGCCCGGGCCCTGGGGTGCTCCGGCGGGGCGGCTCCGCGGGCAGGGGAGTCGGGAAAGGAGAACTGGGGGGTGCAGGCCGGTGCTGCTCTGTAGCAGCCCTGGTTCTGGCTGAGCCAGTGCTCGGGGGCCTGCTTCATATCTCAAAGAGCAGCCTCTCCCCAGTCCCCACAACTCTCTGGGTGGCTGCACACGAGTCACGACCCAGGCAGGGCTCAAACTGCTTTGCACTCACCTTTTCATTGCCTTTGTCTTTCTCTCTTCCCGACAGGGCCCCAACCTGATTATTAATCAGCCCGACGAGCTGCTGGAGAGCATGTCTGAGTGGTGCAAGGAGCATCATGGGAAGGTAACTCCTGGAGTGGTCATGCTGTGATGTCTCTCTGTGATGATGTCCAGTTCAGATTTATCAGCTGCAGTAGCTGCCTAAAAAGGGACAGATTTTGCAGGACTTCTGTGGCACCTCTTCCTGGTGAAGCCTCTTCCCTGCTGTATAAAATAATAATATGATCATTCTGATGGAGAAAGGGGGATGTGGTTTGCAGTCCCAAGTGAGAAGAGGCACAAAACTGGCACAGAACTGACAAATGCAAATTAATCAGTGCAGGGTTAGGTGCCCGTGGAGTGAAACAGGCCCTGTTACTGTTGCTGTTGGGTGGTTATTTTCACCCTTCCACCCTGTCGGCCTGTTGGGGTTCTTTGCTAAAAGCTCCACTTCTGCAGCAAGAGATTATGGTTGGTTCTTTTGGCCCCCAAGGAAAGCTCCCTTGGTGGTAATGAGAAAGAAAAAGGATTTTCCAGTCCCTGGTTATGAATTGAAATTCATGTTAGTTTTCAATTAAGGCCTGAGGTTTTAAGACACCCTTAAAAAGGGATTTTACTTTACCTTGCTGGGTGCTTCCCCTGCTCCAGCTGAGCGGTCAGGGTTGGCTTGCACTGAGAAGAGAGCATTGCATTCTTGAAAAGAAGGGAGGAAGGGACTGCTGTGATTTACAGAATCCTGATAAACACTCACAGCCTGGTTCTCTGCATGTTGGTGCCCTCTCCTCTCACTGGGGTGTACCCCCCAAGGACAGAGGCAAAGGGATGTCCCAAAACCTGCACACACAGTCTGGGTGGTGCTTCTGGGCACGTGGGGAGACTGATGAGATGTGAAGGGCTGAGCTCTTGCTGTTGGGCACTTCCAGCTCGTTTGACATGTCTGACCCACGGCTCTTTCTTGCAGTCTGGCCTTACCAAGGCTGTGAAGGAGAGCAAAATTTCCTTGCAGCAAGCGGAGTACGAGTTCCTGTCCTTTGTGCGACAGCAGACCCCCCCGGGGCTCTGTCCCCTGGCAGGTAAAGCCTTTGCTCACAGCTGACAGCAACACTGTGCAGCCTGGTGCTTGCACAAGGCTTGGATACTCACCCAGACAGGCATGGTGGGAGCAGTAATGAGGATTTAAGAGAGGGCATTGCACGTTCAAACCGCCTGTGATCCCGCCACGAAACCGCGACAAACCTTGGCAGTCGTGTTTGAAGAGGGGACAAACCAGCTGCTTGCCAAGAGCTGCTCCCACCCTCTGATCCCTCCCAGTTAGATGTTCACAGCAGCTTCGTGATGTCTGTGAAGAGAACAGCGTGTTTTGTGTCTTTGTAGGTAACTCTGTTCATGCAGACAAGAAATTTCTTGACAAATACATGCCCCAGTTCATGAGGCACCTGCATTACCGGATCGTTGACGTCAGCACCGTCAAAGAGCTGTGCAGGTGAGTTCCCTGCCTTAGCTAGTCCTGACTCAACAGAACCACTCGCCCAGGGAAGCTGGCTGTGTGCTGATGACCCTGCGGGGGGCTGTGGGGCGAGGGCTGCCTGCAGCCCCCTCCCTCCCCTGCTCTGTTCGGGGGGATGCGCAGAACAGCCACAAAGGACTCCCAGTGGGAGCTCTGGAGTGTGCAGCACGATGACTCCAGGGTTGTGGCTTCTCTGGATGCTGGTGACACAGATTCTTTCTCCAAACCCACAGCGGACTCCGGGTGTGGTTTTGAATCCAAATCTCCTTTAATTCTCACTTTTTTCTACTTGCAGACGCTGGTATCCGGAAGAGTACGAGTTTGCACCGAAGAAGGCAGCTTCTCACAGGTGAGGTGTCCCCTGTGGAAATAGAGCAGGGCTTGGCACACAGGAGCTGAGCTCGCCACCTGCAGAACATGGAGCTTCCTGGGGCAGAGCTGTTCACAGAGACACTGCAACTGGAAGGCTGCAGATGGGGAGACTTTTGAGAGCTCTTCTTGGCTGTCTCCCAGTTCATCCTGTTCACCCTGGTGTGTTAGTGCTGGTGGGCCTGTCCTGATTTCACAGCGTTAGGGGTTGGAAGGGGTCTCAAAAGATCATCCAGTCCAACCCTCACCCCGTCCATTTCCCTGTGCCCAAGTCCAGCAAAGACTGGGGTTTTTTTCTGACAATGCAGTTTCCCCCAGCCTGGGGTTTTTCACATCTGTTAGAACCCAGATGTGACAGGTGCTTTGAAACCCTTTCCTTACCTGTCTTTCAGAGCGCTTGATGACATCAGGGAAAGCATCAAAGAACTCCAGTTCTACAGAGACAGCATCTTCAAGAGGAAAACGGATGAGAAGAAAAGGAAGCTGATGGAGAACGGAGAAAGCGATAAAGCTGCCAGCTGATTGCTGCTCCCAGGCCGTGCCACAGCACCTGCTGGATCCCCCGGCTCCTTTCTGTTTGCTGCTCTCTCCAGAAGCTGCACCTTCACTTACCCTCCTTCTAACAGCAGTTCAGAAGCAGACGGGAGCCCGAGCTGCTGCCTCTCAGCGAGGAATCGAGGCGCTCGAGCCGCACCTCTTAGAGAAACCCCATTTGATACTCTTGTCCTGTTTCAGATGCACTCTTTACACAATAAACCAGCTCTGTTCCAGGACGGGGTTGTCCTTTCTCCCTGGGTGAGCCTGCAGAGCTTGGAGTACTGGGGTGTCCCTTGGGGGGGGGTGTGACACGGTGGCCATGTCACCCTTCAGTAGCTGCTTAGTGTGGCCTGTAGTGCTTCCCCTTTTCACACAGTAGAGTGACCTGAACTGACCCCTGGGTGGGCTCTGTTGAGGGAGCTTCCCTGCCTTCTAGGCACGCATCCTGGAAAAGCTAGGTGTACAGGAATGTATAGTTCAGGGAGAGGGGCTGGACAGGAGTTAAGGCTGAAAAAGAATACAAGTATTAGCAGTTATTGGACAAACCTCCACAGGAACTGAGCTGTTTGATGCCTGCACTGCCCAGAGTTTGCTGCCTGAGTCACTACTTCAGTAGCAGTTCCTAGGGAAAAGGTGCTGCAGAGCTGTACAGAGACTGGGCAATTTGGTGATGAAAGCAACAGTGGGGAAGGGTCCAAGGTGCTAGCCCAGGACAGCAGTGAGGTGTGAAGCTGTCCCTGTCCAGCTGCACAGCTCTAGAGGGACATTAATTTCCTTAATAGTGTAAAAGCAGTGGCCTAATACATGAATCTAAGGTGGGGACCTGGGGACCCTCCTGCACTGCACAATTCTGGTTGAAGAATCATCATCATCAAGCGAGTCATGTAAATCCCAGCAGCAGCTCACAGGTCAAAACAAACCCAAAACACAACCACCCCTCTACACACAGATCAAGCTTTAGCTAAAGGCACAGTGGGCAGGGGGACGCACATTGCCCCATGGGGGGTTTGGGGAGCTGTTTCTCAGAGCAGACCCCCATGTCCTGTCCAACCTCCTGGAAGATAATCCAGGGAAAAGAGTAACCAGAACATAAACCAAAGGAGTATTAAAAGAGCACGTGGGACACACGTGTCCCTGGTTCATTTTTATTACAGGTATTAATGACCATCAAAGGCTTCTCCATCACTCCCATTATTTGAACACCTGTTCTTCTAGCCCTGGGAACAGTTGTTATGGGAGAGAGGCTGTTAAAATGGTTAATGGTGCAAATAAATGAGTCCTTTAAATGCCTCTTGGTCACTAGTTCAGCCGCTCTAAGCCTGGGGTTGCTATTTGCTGTGCACTGGTCCCCACAGGCAGGCTCAGACCCGAGGGGCAGCTCCACCTCTGCTCTGCATCTGGGACTGTGCTGGATTGGACCTGAGGACGCCTGGCTCCCCGTCACCATCCCAGCAGACGCTCACAGAAAGGCGCCCGGACCCGCGCGCCGCAGAACCTGCTTCAGCTTTGATTTCCACTTTGTTAGTTTTCCCCCTTTACTTTGACGACTCCTTTCCAACCTACTTCTCCTCCTTTTCATATTTTATTCCTTTTTAAGAGGCTTTTATTTTTCTGGAAACATCTTTTTAAGGAAAAGATGCCATCTGTGTTTATACATTTTTAAATATTGTTTATTCTTGCTTCTGAAGTAACTGCACCGTCTGAAGGATTTTTATCTCATTTCCCCACATCATGCAATCGCTCCCCTGTTTTTCTGCACTGGCACCGTCTGAGGTTTCCATTTAGCACCGATTTGCCAGGCGCCCTGGCAAAGCGCAGATAAAACTCACCAGAGCAGTCGCTGCTTCTGTGCTGGAAACAAAGCTCTCCTGCATGAGCCGTGGTGAGGGGGACCCGGTGTGGATCCCTCCCCCCACAACACCTGCTTCACACCACCCCCTGCCCAGGAGTATTTGCACGAGGCATTACTTCAGTGCACAACACTCCGAAAGCCTCCTCACTCGTGCTGGTGAGAAAGGAGGGTTTGAGTAGGAAAATAGCTCTTTAACAGTAAAATAACACTTTGAGTAGTAAAATAACAACCACTTTGTGCTCGCAGCCTCATTATTAATTTAATAAAGCATTTTGTGAAAAATTACCAATGGATTGAAACAGCCTCACTCGTAAATGACCAACAAACGAGCTACAGGGGAACCCTGAACATGTGGCCATAGCAGCACCTCTGCCAGAGGGACACGCTCCAGCCACCCTGGCACCTACCCTGGCACGAAATGGGGCACAGACCATGTCACCTGCAGCACATCCCCTTCCTTCCTGCCAAGCTGCTCTGGGTGGAAAAAATAGGGACATGAGCTTGTTTGCTTTCCAAGGAGCTCAGAAAGGTATGTCTGTGCCCTCTCCTGGAGGCATGACCTGGCCAAGCAGCGTGGTGCCCAGGCTGCAGACCGTGGGTCCTGCCACTGCTGTTTGCTGCCACATCGGCATTCCAGCCCATCTGCAGCCGCTGATGTGGCAGCATCACGGCGATGTGAGTAACAGTGCATTTCTGGACGTGGTAGTTAAAAAAAAATTACTTGAAGGCAAATATAGAGTGTGTCTGGGTTTTTCAATTCAATTTAATAAATTATCTTGGCTCCAGTAATTATTTATTTGAAATAGGAATTTGCTGAGAGGCCTCAAGTCCTTTTAATACTGCATTAATAATGTAACCACGGATTACTGATACAATTCTAAGCAAGTTAAGAAACCACATCACTTATTCTGTCCAGGTTTTAAAGCCAGTCTTGCCCTGAATGTGCAATTGCTCCGGTCAGAAACACCCACCCTCAGCACCACTGCAAGGTGCAGCAGAAGCCTTTTCCTGCAGTTAAAACAAACTGCCCCAATGTGCCCAAACTGAGCATCAGAGAGACCCCAGGGCCCTTCCTGCAGTGGACATGGTGTAGGCAGCACAGGCAGCTCCTTGGGCTGTGCAGTTCCCAGTGCCCAGGGCCTGACCCAGTGGAGTTTTATGGATAAATAACTTGCTTTGTTTGGAGATCACTGGAAAAGGGAAGCACAATGTATAAGTCACCAGTTTTCCCCAAACTCTATCAAGCTCTAATTATTTCTATCTGGCACAAAACCCACAATGCTTTCCATGAAACCAGAACAGTTGTTGACCTGCTCCAGATCCTCCAGGAGGTTTTCAGCACAGCTTGGAGCTGCAGCACCTTCCCTCTAAAATCATCTCCCAGCTCTCTCTGCTTTAACAGCAGCATCCTTGCCCTTCTCACAAGAACCACTGCATTTTGGTGAGATCCTGCCTGCCACTGCATCTCCAAAGAAAATGAAATATGGCACGGTGCTCCCATATCCAGGTGAGAGCCATTTAACGTATATGCAAATCCACCCCCTTGGACACAAAGCCAAATAAAGACAACATCACATTAAAACCTGTTACAGCACAAGGTGGGCTTGTTTTCTGTTTCGCCCTTCGGAACAAGAGTTCCTGCAGCTCTTGGCACTGCCATGCTGGAAGCTTTTCCATACAGATGCTCCTCTCCAGAGACAGAGGGGTCAAACTTCCCATGACAGCAGTGAAAGCAACCAGTTATCCATCCATCCATCCATCCATCCATCCATCCATCCATCCATCCATCCATCGCTTTTCTCTGCCCTCTCCTGTGCCTCTCCCTCTGTTCATCCTTCCACACCCTGTTTGGGTTTAAACCATGGAAATCAAGTAAAAATACCAGCTCATGCTACACTGAAGCAAACAGAGAAATAAGACCCTTTTACTTATCAAGAGCCTTGTACCCCCACTTTTGCCTGGCTTCAGCATGGGCCACTTCAGTTTCCACTTCTCATAGAGAATTTGCCAGGCCTGTTCTCCCTCTGCTCCCCAGCACAGCCACTGCCTGTCACAGCTGTCTGGAAGAGCTGCTGCACATCTGGAGCCTGCAGCACAGCCACGACACTGTCCTTATGAGGCAAAGAAATGTCAAATCCCTGAGCCAAATCCAGCAGTGGCAGAGATGCTGTGGGCAGCCCAGCCCTGGGCTCAAGGTCAGCTGCAGACAGCCTGGAATAGAAAACCTTCAGAGTGTCTTTATTTGTCTTATTTTTTTTTTTCCTCCTGCTGCTGTTGATGATACCCTTTTACTGGAATAACTCACTGATGCTGACAGATAAGCTTTTAGGATGGTGAAATCTCCATGACACTTTAAGTGCCCTAAATGACAAAACAAGGACGTGCAAAATTACCCCGCGAGTACTCGATAAAATACAACTTGTCAGAAACTCGCGTGCGGCTTCAGCCGCTCAGCCTCTGTCAGGGACAGGCCATCCCCACCCTCCCCGGGGTCTGTCCTTGTGGGTGGGACAGCAGAACAGCGAGAGCAGGGGCAAGAGAGCGGTTAAGGACAGAGTGTGGGTTGTGGTTGGAAGAGCTGCCCGAGTGATGAGGACAGAGGCTCCTTCTGGTGTCTGGGACCCACCACTGACATGGGCAGGGCTGTGGCTCCCCACCAGCCGCCTCCTCAGTGATGGCTGAGCACCAAATGGCTGTAAATTGCCGGGTGCCAAAGCAAGGTTTTATCTGTCCTGATGAAGGAGCCACGATCAGTGGGCTCACTGCAGCTTGAGGGGCAGCGACTGTCAAGCGCCAAGAGATGTGGCAAGGGAGAGGTGACAGTGGGCGAAACCCACTCCCTGACACTGGCAGGGAAAGGGAATAATTGGGTGTGATCAGCCAGGGGTGCTAATGGGCACAGTGGAGCCTAACAGAAGGATTTTGAAACAGAGTCAGCCAGTGAGCCCAGCGGCCCTTCGAGCCCCCGCAGTGCTCGGTGCCCAGGGAAGATGGCTCTGAGGGGCCAGGAAGAACAAACCCACCTGGACACCCTCTGGTTACCCCAAGACCAAGCTCGTGCTGTTTACTGCATAAATCCCCTCTTCCAGGTTATCTGGGGAAAGTCGTGCCCTGGGCCGACTCCCTTGGCCCCACTCCCAACCTCTTCATCCCGTCCTCTGGAACTCGGGATGCTCCAGTGCACCACAACCGGGTACCCGAGACACCAGCGATGGGCATCGGCCTTGCGGGAGGGCTAAGCCGTGCAAATGAGGAAAGGTCAGGCCGAGGAACGGAGCCCCTTCCCCCGCTGTGCTGGCCCCGGGCAGGGATCGCGGCTGCAGGGGCTGCAGTTGCGGGTGCCCGGCCGGCGGGGGAGCTCCGAGACCGGCCGAGATGCTCAGCCCGGACCCGCAGCCCCGCCTGCTGCCCAAGCCCCCTCCCTTCTCCGCTTTCCTCTTTTGATGGTTTGTGCTCCGCCTAAAATGCGATGAGATGGAGAACGATGCTTTTGAACGGAGGTACCCAAACCCGACTCGCACACGAAAGGACAAGGCGAAAGGTGCTCGTCTCCTCCTTCCACGGAGTGTTTGTGTTTTATCACTGAAGTTAGTTTCATTTCCTTGAAAAAGCTATGCCACCGGGGAAAAAAAACACACACCAAAGCCAATAAAAACCAAACTGTTCCTCAGTCAAAAAGTACAACATGGGAAGAAGTTTACCAGTTGCAGATGTTCTCCCAAAGGATCCAAGAACAATCCCTGGGCTCAAGACACAAATCCCAGCTGCTTCCAAGCAGCCCAGCTGCCCAGGCAACCTCAGATGTGGTCCCTCTCTCGGGCTCTCAGGATCTCAGCATTACCACAGGATAAAAATCTACCAGGCAATTTTTGCATCATCACGTGCACTGCTGAACACACCTAAGACACGATTTTCCTCTAAAGCCAACGTTTGCCGAGCAAACAGACTGATACACAAAGGAGAGGGATCAAAAGAGGTGCTCTGTGAGAATCAGGTGGCGAGAAGTACAGTCATTCCACACCTGCTTTGATCCGGTGTAATGTTTTGCCTATGTGAAAAGAAAATCTTGCCTCTGTGCAACTGTATTGTGAAATAACTGCGCAGCCTGCAGGAAGGCACAGCCAGGGAGGCTTCCCCACAGCTTCCCCAGCCTCCACTCTGCTCCTGTGCTGTGCCAACTCCATGTGCTGCACAGGAATAAAATCCAATCAGCATGTGCTCCCGACCCAGGCAGACAAGACCAGAGGGAGGACTGTGCTTTCCAAACTTTGCAGAGGAGAAATGAAGCGCAGAGAGATGAAGTGACCTGCTTAAGGTCGCATGGGGAATTTGTAGCAGAGCCAAGAGCCGAGCTGAGACCTCCAGGGTCCTCATCTACTTCTTCCCCTGCAAGATTTTCCCTCCTCTTTCCCTCAAGATAGCCAAGTTAAAAATAAAACCGTGTCTCATTTCCCTTTGGCAGCAACGTGACTTCAGTGCAGAAGTCTGCTCTGTGAACTGCCTGGGCCACAGAATCACCGGGATGCTGCCTGTTTCTCCGCAGTGCTCTCGTGCTCTGCATGCTTTAGGGATGTGTGCGTGCGTGTGTGTGTATATATACATATTTGTATGCATACATTAGTTAGGTTATGTGGTACTTTCCTCCCCATAATTAAAGCGGAACCTTTTCATAGGTCCCTTTGAAGCAAATCTCAGTTGCTTCAGAGGAACTTCTCATTGCCAGCCAGCTCCTGTTCACATTGTTCCCTTCACTCAGAATAAAACTCCTGATAAGGGTGGAGAAAAAGACCTCACCTCCAGGCAGCCTGCCTGTGCTGGGACACGTGGGGATGGCTGCAGCCTCCTCACACTCAGAGCAGGGAAAATAAGGGCGGTCTTCAGTGGCTGGGGTGACACACGCAATGCAAGCCAGGCAGGAGCTCCCTTTGGGGATGGCCTACAGCAAGTCCCAATGTCACAATGACATTGTTTGTTGGAAAACACTGGTCTGTGATTACTGTGGGCCCAGTTAAGGTAGGTGTGCATTATGTGCACCATTGGTTCCCACAGGCTGAGTACTCCTTGCACTCAAATCCCTGCTGGTGCTCTGTGGTTTAGCCGGGCCCCCCACCCTGGGCTCTCCTTGCAGACAGGCTCTTCTCCTGGATACCTGCTTGTTTGCAGGGTGGGAGCCGACCCCTTTTTAT
>JAOEGS010011757.1:14998-25731 GCA_025447755.1 Corythornis vintsioides | reverse complement strand
AATATAGCAAACAAAATATATATGTGTATATATATATATATATATATTTAATGAAAGCATTGGGTTTTGATAATGAGAACCAGAATGGAATTTCTAGTCTGAACTAGAAGGAGTAGCACCTCCAAATATTCCCTGCCTAGGGCCCACTTTTAGTAGAGAAGAGACCCAGACCCATAATCCTGTTGTGCTCAACTCCAAACAAGAACCTCCTACCTCCCAGTCAGTCCCTGATGGATTTCTTTGCTCAGTTTCCAAAACATTTTTTGGAAGACTTTGATTTTATTCCAACAGCGAATGAAAATATGTTTCAAAACCTCAGCATTTTTTGTTAAAGAGATTTTTCTCCCAGCCAAACCTACCATTATTACTGTTACAAATCCCCAAAGTGCTTCCAGAATAATCAGAAAGGAGTGCTGCATGCAGGAAAAAAATCTAAAACAAAACCAAAAGGCAGAGATACAACACATCAGGAGGGCAGTGGTTGTGTGGCCACCCTGGACTGGCATCATCTTACAGGGAAGGAGATTATTATCATCGTGGAAGGAATGGAAATATTACCATTGTAGGATTAATCCAGCCTGGACAGTGTAAGAGGCAGAGTTGTGCAACCTCCCACACGTTTTCCCCCACGCCACCAATGCTCCCTGTGCACACCACCATCTGTCTCCATCCACAGCCCCCTTCCCTTGCCTTGGCCACCACCTCCTTCTCCACCTTTCCCCACAGCTAGCATAGCATCCCTCCTCAAACATTCTCTCCCTTCTGCTCCCTTGCTGGGAGGAGCAGGGGGACAGGTAAGCAGTGCACAGCCCAGACCTGCTTGCCTGGACAGAGAGAATGGAGCCAGGCTCCATTCCCTGCATGGTTTTCCCTCCTTGATCTTCCAGAGCTTACCAGGCACATCTCATAGCCTGTATTGAACCTACAGACACTCAGGACTATGTTACACCTGCTATGAAAGGTATTTTGTGGACACACATCACCTGAATCCTTTATCCAGGTGAGGGACCCCTAAGCTGAGCCTATTTGGGTATCACCAACAAGGCAATGCTGAGAGCAGGGATTCTAGGTCTACAGACACTCATAGCCTGGGTGTTTGACTCTCAGAGCATCACTCCCTGAGTTTTTCACCTTTGTGAAAAAGAAAAAGAGGAGAAGAAAAAGTTCTGGACCAGCATAAAACTGTGTGATGTGATCCATTAGGTAATGATGTTAGAGAACACAAAATGAGGAGATTGGCTGCCCCACAGTCATCACTGGTGCCTGGGCTGCAAATATGTTAGCTGCAAATACTGTAGAGCTGTTGGTGCTTCTAACATGATGCTTAACAAGCTGAGTGCATACAGACATGTGGATGTGCATCACAACTATTTGCTCATTTTTTGTGCTAAGTCTCATCTATCTGTGCAAGGAGCTCATAAAATCGGAGGGGAGGCTTTGGGACATTCATCATGGGGTATTATGGGGTTTTTTTCAGCATGAAACAGCTGTATGATGATTATAAAAGTGTGATTTGATAAAAATATTTGAAATATTTCATAAATGATTTGGCATTTTCCTTATGAAAATAACCTGTTCCTTCTGTGTTGTATAATAATGTGATGTATAATCAAGAGTTTTGGCAGCTGTACAGAATGAGGTGTTTCAGCTGTTGCTCATATAGACAGATCATTCTGGAGAACTGCAGATGTAATGCACATTAAAAACATAGCCCTACAGCCTGTGTAACATTCACTGATGTTTTAGGAGGTGAAGAGCAAAATCTTGACATTCATCTGGAATGGTACTGTTTTCATTGGAGGAATAATTGCATTCATAAAGTCAGGAGCAAAACCTCAGGACCAGTCCTGAGCTAAACACCACAGCTGGGAGTCCTGGGGAGCCTGAGGAAGCTGTGGAGTCCCACACAGATGCTTCCACACAGAAGAAACATCTGGTTAATGAAGCCTCTGAATAGTGATGTCCAGGAAGGTCTTCTGCTTCATCATCCATTTCAGGATGTACCAGAGGTCCTTCGTCACAGGCTTTGCATTGCACAGAGTCATTTTCTGCCTAGGATTTTAGAGAAAAAACTATAGAAGCCCTATGCCACTATGATTGAAGGGCCCACAACTGTGTTCAGCTAGCTTCAGGGCTCAGGCAGCCCTGTGTGCCCTGCTGTGAGCTGATGAGATGTCCAATGTTGCATCAAAAATCAGTGAAGAAAGACATGACCTACCAGAAACCTAGAAATAATTGATTCATGCTCTTTAATAATTAAAAAGCCACCATCTAAGCATCTAGGCAAAAGAGGGTTACTGTTTGGGAGTATCTTACACTAAAGCTTCATATAGAGAAAATAACATTTATTTTGAGGGGAAAGGTGGAATCTGAAGGAATGTGAATCACAGGGAAGTTACAGGACTGTATGAGTAGATCTCAGTAGGTGAGTCTTGCATTGGTTTCTTTTTCTTTTTATAAGATAGATTTGTGATCACTAAAATTATACACCTTTTTTTTCATTATTGTTATCATTTTCCCTTACAGCTCCTTTTAATTAAATTATTTTGACTGAAAAGAGATCTGAACCTTCACATTTTATATATATATATATATGTGAAGCAACATATAGATGTGGATATACTGCTGTTTTTTATAGAGTTTTTTGGTACACTGTAGTTTGAGTGGGATGGGCAAGGTTGCACTGTGGAAATGAAAGAGCTTGCTTATTCAAGATACCTGACATTGATTTATTACATAAACATAAATGGAAAGAGAGAACTGAGGTCAATACACACACTCTTGTGCTATAATTTACACACCTCCTTTTCTCAGAGTAATGGATATGCATAATGCAAAGGTTGCTAGTGGAAAATGTTCTGTTTTTATCTCTCATGGGTACACGAGCCCCATGATGAGGTTGCTGATCATCCTTAAAGATAGACTTGGAGCCATGCAGCCCTGAGACTGAAAGCAGCACTGCTGCAGCAGTTTGCTCCAGGCATCACTATCAGATACATGAAAGTCATATATTTATAAATATTATATTCATTTTACTGTGTACAGAATGACACTGGAGCAACAAAACTCTGCCCCCAGCTATTGCTGGTCTAGATTATGTGTGTGTTCAGGTGTTAACAGGACCAAAGAGAGGAGTGACTTGCAGATTCCTCATTCTGGAATGCCAAATGCCCTCTCAGATTGAAGTCCAACTTAGGCAAGAGTGTGAAGGCAATAAACAGATCTCAACACTTTGCTTTGTAATGCCACAAACATCCCACCTTGTTTTTGTGGGCAAGTGGCAAGAAACGTGTATCTTAATGAAAAGAGGGAAGTTTGTAAGGCTGATGCTTCTCAGGCTCAGCAAGAAGTTCTGCTCAAGCTATAAATATCAGCTGTTACACAGGCTTCCAGTTATGCTGACTGACACTAGCACAGCAAGAGTGCTGGGTCAAATGCAACTAGACTGGAAATAATGTTGGAGTAAAACTCCAATCTCCAACAGGACAAGAAGCTGACAGCAAAAGCCCATTTTCTCCCTCTCCATTGAGGTCACACATGGTACAACAGAATGCACTTACTGCTCCACGTATCCCCATCACTGTAGCTAAAAGGAAAAACAAAAAATGTATTTCTTATTTAACATCCAGAAACAGCTCAGGTCTCAGCCTCTGTTCAAACACTAATGTTTACATGAAGCTGTTAGTCAATTACAAGAATATTTTTCATTTCTGGTCCTTTTATTTTCCCAAGAGCAAAATTCCTTATCACATTTTGTGTGAACCTTCTGCAAAATTGTGCCACAAAACAGAGAAGAGGAAAACAAAATCCTTATTAACATCCCAGTGCTGGCTTTAAGCAGTTGGTACATTTTTAAATCAGTGGTTATACTCTGGAATCCTCATCACCGAGAGGAGAGAACTAACATGTACCTTGAAAATCCTTACTGAAACCCTCTGGAATATAACTCAAGCTGCATTTACATGCATTATTTGAAGGGAGGGTTTAACAGGGCTTGAAATGGTGGGATTTGATTGCTATTTCATACAGAATGAACAAGTAAAAGATTTTAAATGGGCAACTGATATGTTGCTAAAATAACCTTTGTGAATGGATGCTTATTTCAAAGAGACACTTTCATTTTATAACTATCTTTAAGCAGAATAACAACCCTTTCATACTACATTTGTTCACATATTGCATGTCAGCAAGAAAACACTCCTACTGATTACTCATCCACGATCCTTTCTACAGGTACTAATACTTAGTGTTTATTCCCAGCATTTATTTAGTTGGGATTTAGTTTACTAAATTACTCTCAGTGTTTTTATCTCCATCTTGCTGACTTGCTGTACTAATTGGTTCCTCTCTTGAACATTCAGAATCATTTTCATTTTGCTCTATTTTTGTCTTACACTGCTTTCTATTACCCACCTGTAAGTGATTCTCTATGGGATGAACTAATTTTTTGTTCAGATTGAACCATTGCTCTGCTTGCTGTAAAGAATATTAAATTAAATCAGCGTCTAAAGCAAAACGAATGTTTGGCATAAGACTTGCTCTGGAAGGTTAATGCATCTCAGAAATCCTCCCAAGTGAAGGACAGAAGATAAAACTAATATCTGATCTGCAGATATTTTATCTAACTGATCAAATTCAAGCAGCAAACACTGCACTAGATAAAAAACTTCTCTCACTCACCAGTGGCTTAACGGGAAACTTCAGATTAACATATGAGCATAAAAACACATGGTTTATTTCTGTTACAATACCTCAATTCCCAGGCATGAATGGAGCCAAAAAAATTATGAAAATAAACCGAAAAATTATTGGAAGAAAGGTTCCTGGTGACCTAAAATAATTCTGTATTTAATTAAAAAAGTTTTCTATATTTTATCTCTTTCTAAAATTTTTTTTTAGTGCAAGTTACCAGTGAATTAATAACCAGAGGATGAGACCATTTCTCAGAGGAGAAAGGAGCAGTCAGAGAAAAATAATAGCCTAGGACAGAAATGTGAAGTTACCATTCTATCTTCTATAAAGGAAATGAAAATAACTTTGGTTTCCATTTGATTTAATTGGGTTCCATCTTATTTCATTTTTTAAAGATTCGACAGTTGTGATATTCAGAAGCAATTAGACTGTAAGGCAATCTATTTCAAATCTGATGGCTTTGGTGTCATTGTAGTCTACCTCAACCTTCGTTATTAGAAAGCATTTTTTTTTCCCATAACAAGCTAATCCTCAAAGTTTAAAAGCCAATATCTCCATCAGGAAAAACTAAAAGAATTAAGCTCCTAAGTCTAAAATGGGGGTGCATCAAGCCCAGTGAATCCCCAAAGACTTTGGAAACGAATGTCTCATAGTTTCATGAAATCACTTTAGATTTATAGCAGAATAAACATTATAAAACAAATGTGACCTAACAGATGGTTTGACCACTCACTGTTCTTCACCCTGCCCGTGCTGCTAGCTGAGACCCCACTCTACACATGAGCACATCACTGCAATACAGGTGCTCAATTCCTAAAGATTGCAAGAGTGTGAAGCACTGCTATTTAAAATGCACTAATTTAGATATATGGCATTAAACGTATTTATTCATTTGAGTCTTATATCCTTCTGCAAAGACAGATGTACATACCATTCATTAAGATTTCTTCATTAGTGCTATTGGTGAGTGCAGCTGCAAGGGCTGCAGTGTGAAGAGGATGTAAGAATCTGACACAGCTACAGCTGGACATCACTTTTCCTGCTCGTTATCCCTCTCGAGATTGGGTGGTCATATGGGGAGAAGGTCAGCTTCTTTAGCCCCTAAAAGATAAAACACAGAAGCACTTTCTGAGTATTGAGTGGCAAGAGAATCCATGTGGGAGTAGGATCAGTAATAGAGAGCTGAGGATCAAGAATATAAAATTAGGTTAGTGGGGAGTTAGCCCATTAAGCTGTAATTTAAACTATCTAAATGGACAGGTCTCTGCCCCTCATCTCTTTACCACCCCTTCTTATCAGCTCAGAAATGAGACATTTGTGTTTTACTATCCTGAACACGAAGGAAAAAGATGGCATAAAATGATGAGTAAATGTTTTGCATCATGTTATTTGTATTCTGCATTACAATGGAAGAGGGAATATGACACCACCAGAGGCAGCAATTCAGTGCATGGTTCACTGCAGATTACAGATACTGTAAAGGAAAAACAGAATTATTAATTTCCTTTTTGTTCATACACTATTGCTACAGCAGCAATAACTTGGGAAATTTTTCAACTAACCCTTTATAAGTGTAAACACTTTGAAAGACTGTATCAAGAATTATGAAAAGCCACAACTCTACCTTTTGCAGCCAAATCAAGTGTGATTAAACAGAAAGATTAGTGGTTTGTTTGAAAAAAAATAATCTGCAATTCATGTTGTCTATCTCTGTATTTTCAAAGTATGAAAGAAACAAATTTTCTATTTTCACTGCCTTCTGAGTGATTTCTAATATTGCTTGGAGGCTTCATTTTATTACCACATGATTTGCTGCACTTGTGAGAAAGTGTACAAACTGTAATAAACATCAGGATCACAGAGAAAAGCAACAGTGAAATGGTCCAACAACAAAAGAAACTGACTTGGAACGGATTGGTGTTGTCAATCTATCTTCAGGTAATTCTCTCTTAAAAGAAATGTAGATGCTTGAGTTAACAGAGTGAGATTTTGGTAGCATAATCCAAGCCAAGAATTATCTATGCTGGTTAAGAATTTACTGCCAATGAAAATAAGAATGTGCTTTGGAACCACGATCCAAAATAAAAATACCAAGCGAGCTGCCAGTGCATTTGGACCAGGCAAACATTCCCTCTCAGCCCTTCCTTTCTTTTCTCACCTCACCTAGGAAAAGAAATGTTGGGTTCAGTTCTGCACTAGGCAATTTCTTGGCTGCTGTTCATTATAGTTCTGTTTCCTTGGAAAAGACAGAATCCCCTGAGACACACAGGCATTTGCAATACACTATTTTCTCAGTGCAAGCCCTGCAATGCACAGCAGTGTTTAATAGTGAATTCAGAAATAAATACATGTTGGGAATTAAACATGACCCCATAAATGCATAAACGTGGCTTTCTTTATTCAAGAGTTATTCTGCAGGTTTCAGGAGGATATTAATGTGAAAAAATTATTCATGTGTCTATAGCTGAGCTCCATTTAGTGTAGAAATGTGCAGGTCTAATGACAGGGAGGGAGCTTCACCATTCTATACAGCAAATATACTGACAGTCGAGAGGTCAAATTTGGTAATTAATATTAGCCTGGAATGAATGACTATCCAGAATATATAATATATTATTAGAACATATTAAAGTATTCAAATACTGATTCTTCTATTGAATCAGCCACTTTTTCAACAGCCAGAGTGAGCTGAATCCTGACAAGTTCCTGAGTCTTTGGATTTCTAAGCAGATTCAAGAGACTTGCACAGAATTTCCATCCAAAGCCTCAGTCTTTCTAAGGCCCTTTGACATTTATGCACTTGTAAATATGTGTACAAAGTAGAAGGACAGGCTAAAAGATATTTTTTAAATCAACAGTGATTTTTCTGTGGCCAGAATTTTAATATAAACCATTATCACAGCATCAGCATATAGAATCTCATTCAGAATTACCTTCACTAAATGAAAATTAATTCCAATAGATCAACATGATTAAATGGATCCATAGCTTGGACTGATGGATTAACAGATCTTCAACTGACAATGAACACTCTTCACTTAGTCTTTAAGATTTACCTTGATTGTATTGAAGAATATTCATCTACAGCTTTCTGTCTCAATTGAGTACTGATGAAGCACATCATAAATCACTGGGTTATCTTTTTGCTGACTTTAAACCAAGGCCTAATAATGCAAAAGCAGAGAAATGTTTATATATAGCAGAGGTGTGTATCTGCTCTGAGTCAAAGCAGGTGTTTGTAAGAGGTGAATTGCCTTGATCAGTAAAATCCAGAGTAAATAGATACTATTTAATGACTGCAGAGAATGCTTTGGGAATCAATTCCTTCTGGATTAATTGCAGTGCTGTCTAAAAAGCAGTTCTCATCAGTTTGAGCTTGAAATTTATTGCTAATTGAGTGTTTATCAATAGAAACAACTCTTTGTATCATTTATTTGGTAAGCAACGAAAGAAGCAGATGATTACTAATCAAATACAATGTTAAAGTAAAATTGCAAGTGATGCATTAGCCCCTAGAGACCACTTCTAAGTTAATATCTGTGTTGAAAACATAATTATTTTATTTTGTCTTTCAGCATTACACAGAGATGCACTGCATTCCTACCAGGTAGAGCAGCTGTATCCAACATATTAACTAGACAATAGAGAGCACAGTGTTTACAGCAAAAATGAGTATTCTACTCCTTCGTGTACAAAAAGTCAATGCAAACTTATTTTATTCTTTAACAGCTATATTCCAGACTCAAGCCCTTCATTACAGAAAACAGCATGGAGAAGTATTTTGACTGAATGAAATGTCTGAGCATGTGAATTGAACTGAATCAATTTTTGTAATTTCAAGGCCATTCACTATGAACACAGTTTAAGACTCCAAGGGAGCACTACAGCAAAACATTCAGAATGAATTGCTTTGAAATAGGTTAAAGGATACTTAATTTTCTTCAACTACATTTTGGAATGCACGTTTTCATGGGGTAAATTTAATTTCAAGTTGAACTGCTGAATTGATTAAATGTCTTATTGTGTCTCATCGTACTTTCATTGTCATTCCAAATCTCAGAATAAAATAGAAAAGTAACTATTTTTTTCTGAGAAGCATTGCAAACAGGTTCCACAAAACAACCTTTCCAAGCAAAGAAAGATTTTCACGTGGAAATTTCCAATTCTTGTATGCAATATTCAGCTGCAACAACTTCCACCAAAGAATATTTCCTCTGAAGTGTACCAACAATTATCATCCACGCTGTTCTGAATAAATTAGATTTACTAGATTTACTGCACCAAGTTGCCCAATTTTGCATGTTGCCCCATTCTGAAATATTGCACAGGTAATATATTACAAATGTAAATGTTTATTTCAACTGCCCTTTAGTGCAGGGTACAGCCTCCATGTCACCATGCAAAAGAAAAGGAAGGCTACAGCTGCATTTCTGCAGAGCCCTGCAGCCTCTAGTCATGGTTGCTGCACCCATCTCTACTTATAGAAGATAATAGTGGTTTTCATATATTTATTTAATTTTTAGATGTTTGTATGTAAATTCCTTTCATGGGAGCATTCTGTGTTGAGTACACCCAAGAAAAAATTATATCTCAACCCAGAAACAAAGCCTGTAATTCCTGTGGGTTTATTCTGCTACAGCTGTTCAGAAAGGCATCGAAGTATTATGGCTCCATTTTGCAGATGTTCACTGTGCCTACATTTGAGTACCTTCAACTGGACAACACATTATCTCTGTAAATGCATTTATGTTTACTGAGCTGTTTTCAAGTCCATAAAGTTTGAAAATGCTACGTGGTGGCTGCAATGTCAGCACTCTGTTTATGTAGTGAAGTGTTACACATAAGACTAGCAGAAGTAAACAAAATTATCTCAGACTGTCACACAGCCAGGAAAAAAATGTCACATTTCTTTCTGACACATCACTTTGGAACAGAGCAGATCTCAGGAAGTAGTACAACTGTGGGAAAAGTAATATTTCGAGTTATTTATTTCAATAGCCATTTGCTTTACATATTAAAGCTAACCTTGGTATGACTCTCACTGCATCAAGTGATATACAGAGAGACCAAGTAAATCAGGAACAGTTTAGGAAGCACAACATGATATAAAATTAATTTTCTTTCTGAAGTAAGTATAAATATAATTGCTAAATATTTATTTTCACCTCTTTGTGTAATACTCTGCAGAATTGTACCTTCAATTCCAGAGGTTTATAAAGGGACAGAAAATTTAAGGCCCAGTCCCTTAAAGACATCAGGGAATGATGTTTCATGAGGGAGCAGTCTCACATGTCAGTGGAGCCAGTCTGCTTCACACACCCCATAGCATTTCATGTGAGATGAAGTCTCCTGTGTTTCCCCAAGAGGCTGTACTTTGGTGAGGCACTGTGTTATCAAATATTTTTAAATCTGCACTTAGACCATGTGTTTTTGTTAACTTCCTATCTCTGAGATTCCAGTGGTTAGGCTGAATCTTAACCACAGTGGTAGCATTAATTACATATTTACAGGGGCAAAATAGAGACGTAAATAAGTGCACAGAACACAGAACCATATTCAAAGGACAGTCAGGCAGGGCATATGATTATAAATGCTCCTGATCCAGCAAGGAAGAGATTACTGTTTTTCTTATCATAGTCTATGTTTTGAGTGACTCCAGACTAACCTCAGGGAGAGCCCAGAATATCATCTGTCTGTGCCTCGGAGCTAACAACAGAATATGTCATCAGGAGAGTCTGCCATCTGATTAAATGATGTCCAAAGGCTGGAGGGATGGGATGTCATCCAGAGGCACCTGGATAGGCTGGAGAGGTGGCCCAGGGGAACCTCATGAGGCTCAACAAGAATAAATGTCCTGCAGCTGGGTCAGAACAACCCTCACTATCAATCCAGGCTGGGGGGTGAGGAGCTGGAAAGCAGCTCTGCAGAAAAGGACTTGGGGGTGCTGGTGGATGAGCAGCTGGCCATGAGGCAGCAGTGGGCACTGGCAGCCAAGAAGGCCAATGGCAGCCTGGGCTGCATCAGGAGAAGTGTGGGCAGCA
>JAOEGS010011757.1:0-13321 GCA_025447755.1 Corythornis vintsioides | reverse complement strand
TTTTGTTTTTGGTGTGGGTTGGGGTTTTTTTTCTTTTTTTTTTTTTTCTTTTTTTTTTTTTCTTGGTTTTATTTTTAATCAGAGCAAAACTTGATTTTGTCACCTTGGCATTTGCCTGGAATTGGTATGTCTCTGTTTCAGGCCAGCTGTATGAATTACCACTAAACACTAGCATACTTCTTTAACAAAGATTTAATTTCATATAGCTTATGATCAATGTATTTTCTACTAAAGGAAAAGCAATATAAATTCAACAGGGGCCAAGAGCTTCCCATGACATCAGCAGCTATTTTTATCACCACCATCATCACAAAACCTTAAAAAAAAAAAAAAGCCTTTGTTACTGCTTAACAGAAACATTAACAACTTCAGGTAAAGAAGGGACTCAATGGGTTCCAGCAGTGCAACACCACCATAAAATGCAGCCTTGTGTTGTAGTTTTCTTTCAGACACAGATGGCTGCCACCCTGCACCCCTAGGCACAAACATCCATAACAAGAGGAGCTCAGAAAGAGCTTGTGAGCTGAAATGAGCTTCCCTACAGCTGGTGCTGCTTATGTATGATGAGACCACTTGAAAAGGACCTTGGACCTACAGCAAGGTTCTGAGCATGCTTGTTCTCTCCCTCCTAGGACAGTTCAGCTTCTCTTCTGCTGGGAGAGTAGAAATACAGAGAAAAAGGATGGAGTGAACCTCTGTGTGTGCTACACTCTTGTGCTGCTGCCTACGTTTCTTCAGGCCTTGTCTGTCAGTGTTGTGTTAGAAGACAAGGAATTCAGCTATTTACTACTTCCCATAGAGAGGGTGTAAGACAGGAAACATGGAAATATTTCTGTGCATTCCCACAGAGGTAAGTCATATTCATACTTGATGTGTTAGATGATTTAAATATATTTAAATCATATATATATATATATGCAAAGGTATATCAATTTTGGAAACTGGCATTTGAGCACAGCACCTTCATTGCTACATTAATTTTTTAACATATTTGTTCATCATGCAGAAAACTAGCAATTTCCACCACAACCAGCCAAAAGAAATGTTTTTTTTCACAGTCTTCTGAGAAGGACCTTTGCATATGCAAATGAAACCTACAATGAATTGTTAAGCATCGACTTCAAATTTCCAGTTATTAGCCACACATGTCCATTAATAATGGCTTTTTGTTCACCAAAATGATTTTTTTTTTCTCCCATGTGGGGAGGATTTGTCTAAAAGTCTGTCCATCCCCTTCCTGTTTCCTTAATGAAAAAAAAAAATGAAATCTCTTGAAACATGGAGTAGGTTAATTGGAACAACAACTGTCTTGTTAGGTTAATCAGCTCTGAATTCACCAGTAGGTATCCCAGCTGTCAATGGGAATAATCACTGGAAGTGTAAGTGTATATAAGATAGGCAAAGCTCACAGAAGAAAACCATGCCTGTGATGACTGAATAGACAGAATTATCCTGATGAAGGATTTCTTACAAAATTATTTCAGTGGAACAGAGTAGGATATACCAGTAAAAAAAAGGAGAAGTAGAACAATATTAAAATGAAAAGGAGATCATAAAATAGGAACATTAGTCTTGAATCTCCAGAGTCAATAGAATCCAGTTGCATAGCTCACTGTACCTATTCTGCTGTAAAAAAAGCTCTGTTTGGGAAAAGCATTTTATTTTTGCCTAAAGTGACACTATGAAAGGAAGTTTATTAAGAATTCACTGGGACTTTGACAGTCATTACTAAAAGAAGAGACAATAACATAAAATCCTACTGAAAAAAATGCCTACTAGCACAAACAGTCTAAATATATTCCCCTATTTAAGAGATGTTAATATTCATAACACCTGGGAGCTTGCTGTTAAACCCCTAAACCTGGCTCTGCAACAGCAGCACATCACTCACATTCTCTCTCCCAAGTCATAATACTTTCCCCCCAAACATTCAATTGAGAGAGAACTACCCCGAGCCAGTGAAAACCAGCATCACCATGTCATCTTAATATATCTTTGCCAAAATATAGTTCTTTTATTTTATTTTTTTTTACCAAAAACACAGGTCTGGGTCACTCTCTGTGCTGTAGCAGTTTTTTTTGCAAGTGTAATTTTAGAGGGATCAATCAAATAGAGGAAAGTAAAGTTGGGTAGTGACAGGGGCAGTCTCAGAACATAGGACATCCTGTCATGGATCAGAAAGGAAGAGGTTATGACACTGTAATTTTTCTCTTGACAGCATTTGATTATGCAACTCAGGTTGTGGGATTCCATGGCTGCATTGACAAAAGGACTTGTGCTGTGTTTAGGCAGCTAAATCCCACACAGACCTCTGACATGTGCCTGTTGCAGTACTGCAAGTTGTCCCACAATGCCTAGTGACAGACATGATGATAATGTTATATATTATATAATCAATATATTATTGATAATGCTTAAAATTTAAGAGTCATTTTCATTAAACAGATACAAACAGACACCACAAAAGAAATAACAGTACAAAGTTAATTATAATACTGCTCCTCCCAAAGTTAATTATAATACTGCTCCTCCCAAACCCCACCAAAAAAACACAGCACAACTTTTCAAGGAGTATTGCTTATCAAACCTTTCTGCAATGCCATAGTATTTCATGGCAATTGCTAATTGCTATAAACTGTTTTCTGCTCTTGGCAAGGTGAAGATTCCTTTCTATCAAGGTCATGCAGAAGAAACCTAGCTAATACTTAAAAAGGGGACAAAGTCTAAGAAGCACTTTGTGTCAGTTGTTGGCATGCAAAGACAATAATAGTATTTAAGTTTGTTAAATTAAATTTAGATAGCATAAAATATCACCTGGCTAAGGGAAATGTGATAACAGTGAATAAAGCAAAACAAAAAATCCTCTAAATCCTCTAGAAATAAGGGAAATCCATTTATTATAAGCCAATAAATTTGAATTAACAATCTAAACTTCTCTATTGGGTAGCCATTGGTAATTCCTTGGCTATAGAAGGTAGGGTAACTATGATTAAGTCCACTAGTGGCAAGATCAAAATAAATCATAAGACATTTAATCCCATCACAGCTTGTATTTGAAGGAGGCTGTGTGTTCACTGTCCCAGGTTGCTGAGGGGGTGTGTTAGGCTGCCTGGGGAGGTGTCCCAAGAAGCAGCCCTGCCTGTTACTGAGCAGTGCCCCTGCTTGCACAATGCCCAACTCTGTCCCACTGGCTGAAGACCAAAGCTGTCAGCAAAGAGAAATTCCTGGTTGATGAAATCATAGCTGTATTTGGCACTTTGCTGAATGTAATCTTTGTGAAGAAGTCAGATTTCAATAACAGATGTTAGAGGGGAAGGACAGTCTGGTTACATCCTATTTACAGCAGTAAATACTGTGACTAATGACAAAGATCAGAGTCTGGCTTTAAATATCCTGAGCTGCAACTTGAATAACTTGGATACAGAGGATCAGAGGGGTTGATAGGAAACAATAAGCACTTTTAAGGAATGCTTTGCTTTTGATCATCATCATGATTCAACTAAATAAGCCTTCCTTACACTGAAATAAACTTAGTAACAGCCATTTGTTAATTCCCTGAAAACTGGATGTTCTTCATGGCTTTACAGTAAACATTCTTTGTGGTTTGGGACACTGATTTAACTTCTTTCTAACAATTCCTTGTCTGTACAGAGCCATTCTTAATCTTTTTGAATGGTTTTTTATCTAAGGAGACAGGATAAAAATCAAACATCTTTTGGTTTCTGTGAAGGAACACAAAGCACAGACCTGCAATGTTAAAGAGAGTTCCTGCAGACCTCATCCACTGTCCAGCTTTTGCCACAGAGTGCTGTGACTGATTAGCTGATCATTTCTACCCAGACAATATTTTACATCATTGAGTTCCACAAATCAATTCAGCACAGCTTACAAGCATTCTTCCTTTTACATTCCCATTTGCATTCCCAGGTGTTGGTGCCTTCTTACCCACTCCTGTGGTGTTATGAAGTCCAGTGGCTACAGTCCAGTTCATGGCTGGATTGTTCACCTAGAGTTCATTTCGTTTTCATTTCCCAGGCTTATTACTACATTCAATAACTGTGGCATTTCTTAAATTCCTATTTTGCCAACAGACAGCACTGCAGAACACACATATCACTGAGCAGATGGATTGGGGGGTAAATAAATACAGACAACCGACTGAGCTCACGGGTGATGGAAAAATTAGGCTACATATTTAAGTCTCTTGCATTCATCTTTAGTTCCCTAGCACTGGATATGATTAAATGTGTGTGGATAGTATTAAATGTGTGTGCATGGGAGTCTTTCTCTGCAGCTTTTGCAAAAAGGGTGTATAAAAGAGAATATCCTGGAATGTTTTTACACTTCTTCCTCCCTCTATCATCTAATGAATAACCACAATCAGCAGTAACCCCAACAACCAGCTGCCAAGCCAAAGAATAAATCTTCCTTTGACACAGTATCTGCCTGTCTGACATGTTATTGGAAGCTGCCATATGTACTTATCTCTTGATATTTTGTCTTGGGTACAATACTCACTAAATTCTAACATGGATGGCTCATCTAATTTTAGTGCTGTAGTTTTCAAACCAACAAGCTCAGAATGCCTCTGAATAAGTCTTTTAACAGAGTGGTACATGGTCTTAAATTGAAATCAGAGGGTGCTTCCATGCTCAGAAGTATTTGCTCGTGTGTTCCAGCTGTTTCCAAGCTGTAACACACTTGAAATGTATTTCTGACAGGTCCAGCCTCAGAAACTTCTTGGGCTAATGGGATTACATTGCCTGCAGTGATGCTTTTGTTTTCAACAGAAAGCACTTCCAAAACAACATGATTTAAGAATTCCAGCAGGAATTCAGTCATTTGTGGAGTTGTCCAACAGGAATTTCAGTTAACTCCTTCTCCTAGCCACTCTTGTCCTTGCTTTACATGATCAGTATCATCCCCACTCTCATCAAAACAAGAGAGCTGGATCACCTGCAGAGGTGAAATGACAGCATCTCCTTGATGTGTCTACCTAACTTCAGAAAACAAACATTTGTTAGGCAATTATTTTTTTTTTTCAACAATCATGACAGTATTTGGTGAAATGTTTGCTGTGTGCATTGACTTTTTCTGCTTTGACCTGGTGATGTTGGTGTTCCACATGTTGACAATTTATTACTAATTAAAAAATAGGGAGGCAACCTTAGGGATGCTTTTTTAAAGCCTATGTATTACTTTTAAAGCAAGCATATTAATTTATACCTTTTCTCTGCATCTTATGTATATTTTTTCAGTAAACTTCTAAATTGGGGTCACTATATTTTAATATTATGCAAGAAGGAGGGCAAACATTCCAGGCCTGGCTAATCTATTTGATTAAGATCTGATGAGCAAAAAAGAACATGCCCTATGACAAAGACTGAAGGAGTTAGTTTTTTCCTCCCTGAAGTGGAAGGTCACCTATACTCCCTTTCTCATCAAAGTTTGATTTTTCAAGCACCCTTCCAACCTGAGTTGTTCTATGGTTATATGATTCTTATGATCTACTCTGATAGGGAAACCATCTCTATTTTCCTCTGAAAGGGACACTACCTTCACAGCTGAAACTGCAGCAGTTTGCCACAGATGTTTTCCAAAATAATGAGTTGGAAGAAACAGTTTCCTTCCAGAGCCCAGATAATTTACACATCTGGGATTATAAGGAGGTCCAAGTGAATATATCTGCTGTCCAGAGGTGCTCTGTTAGCTTAGCTGTTTGGTTTTTTTCCCTGTTGTGAACAAGAAAACAATTGTAAGCATTTTCTGCTTAGAACTGGACAGGTATGTGTGGCTCATGTACTCAGACTTGCATCTTCTGCAGTAAGGTGATGGGTTGTGACAGAGGACCTGCTTCCCTTCACAAGAGGACAAGCATGTAGTGTGATGTAGGACATGAACTGATAGCCCTCTGGGGTCAAGGAAGAAGCTGGTGAAGAATTAAGTCCTGGAAGTGTGACTGAGCAGTGTTTCTGAGAACAGCTGCTGGAACTGTGCAGTTGAAACACCAAGACACCTGCATCGTGCATTTTGAAACTGCTCAGAAAGCTTCTTTCTCATTATTACCATTTTGTCAGACTCTTGTCATGACCAGAAATAACTAACAGAAAGTTTGCAATCCTTTATCTCCTAGATGACTAGAAATAAGAAAAATAGGAGTGCTTAAATACTTCTTCATTTTTTCTTTTTTTATTCTTTTTTTTTCTTTTTTTTCTTTTTTTTTTTTTCAGGGACATTGCTTTAGGTAAATATAGTTCCTTGGGTTTTTTTTCAATACTTTTAGAATGGAATCTCTTTCTGAACTTCCTAGTATTTTATATTCAGCTACAAACAACCAACCATCCAAATTCTTCTGTAAACTCAGCATGAAATTTTTTATTGCTTTGAATGGAAGGCACTGAGTTTTTGGTACTTATCATGAAAGTAATTATATCTTTTTTTCAATATGCCAAGAGGTTAAAGAAATATTTAAAGAACACAGTCCTTGAAGAAGGAATCCTTTAATTAACAGTGTAGAAATAAACTAGTTCTCTCTAGGAATGAGTTAAAAAATAAAACCTTGTCATAGTTTTTCTTTAGGAAAGGCAGAATGAACCAACATAAAAAATAAAGATTCCTTGGAAAATGTTAGGTAGTAAATTCTTTTTCTTAAAAGTCAGGAAATCATTCACAACTTAAAGGTTCGTGATCATCTGGGCAGAGTTCTGAAGTTCATGGCTGTCATGTACTGACTGCATTGGTGAACATCTCTGTGCTTCAGCCATTTTCTGCTAGGAGTTTGTCAATTCTTGCACGATGCTGTAATTTCATTTCTGTAGGGTTATGGTTTAGATGTGCCATCGTAATTCAGCTCATAAGGAATGAGCAGCCTCTACTCAGCTACTTAAGACCTTGTGTATCTTGTTTGTGAGCATCCATTTTTTACTTCTCTTCTGCAGGAGGGTGCTGCTGGAAGTTTCTCAGGCTTCTCAGTTGTTCAAGTTCTGTAAAACAAACTTTTCTCTGTGGATGTGCTAGTCCAATGAGCTGCATTAAAGCCTTTCCTTTGGTCGTCTGAGAAGCAGGCTTGAAAAATAGGAGAATTTCAGAGAAGGGTCTGGTTCTCTCTGAACCTGGACAGATGCTGCAGATTTCTCAGTAGTCGAAGAGGTTTCTTGTTTATACTTTATTCTTGCACAAAATTTTAAAGGAAATCCTTAGAAATAAAAAATAACTTTCATGAACTATGTGGTGATTAGACCGGTTCAGACCGGTTCAGACCGGTTCAGACCGGTTCAAGCCGGTTCAGACCGGTTCAATCCGGTTCAATCCGGTTCAGACCGGTTCAGACCAGTTCAGACCGGTTCAAACCGGTTCAGACCGGTTCAAGCCGGTTCAAGCCGGTTCAGACCGGTTCAGACCGGTTCAAGCCGGTTCAGACCGGTTCAGACCGGTTCAAGCCAGTTCAGACCGGTTCAGACCGGTTCAAGCCGGTTCAAACCGGTTCAGACCGGTTCAAGCCGGTTCAGACCGGTTCAAACCGGTTCAGACCGGTTCAAGCCGGTTCAGACCGGTTCAGACCGGTTCAGACCGGTTCAAGCCGGTTCAAGCCGGTTCAGACCGGTTCAAACCGGTTCAGACCGGTTCAGACCGGTTCAAACCGGTTCAAGCCGGTTCAGACCAGTTCAAACCGGTTCAGACCGGTTCAAACCGGTTCAAGCCGGTTCAGACCGGTTCAGACCGGTTCAAACCGGTTCAGACCGGTTCAAGCCGGTTCAGACCGGTTCAAACCGGTTCAAGCCGGTTCAGACCGGTTCAAGCCGGTTCAAACCGGTTCAGACCGGTTCAAGCCGGTTCAAACCGGTTCAGGCCGGTTCAGACCGGTTCAGACCGGTTCAAACCGGTTCAGACCGGTTCAAACCGGTTCAAGCCGGTTCAGACCGGTTCAAACCGGTTCAAACCGGTTCAGACCGGTTCAAACCGGTTCAGACCGGTTCAGACCGGTTCAAACCGGTTCAGACCGGTTCAAACCGGTTCAAGATGGTTCAGACCGGTTCAGACCGGTTTAAACCGGTTCAAGCCGGTTCAGACCGGTTCAAGCCGGTTCAATCCGGTTCAGACCGGTTCAAACCGGTTCAGACCGGTTCAAGCCGGTTCAGACCGGTTCAAACCAGTTCAGACCGGTTCAAACCGGTTCAAGCGGGTTCAGACCAGTTCAGACCGGTTCAAACCGGTTCAGACCGGTTCAAACCGGTTCAGACCGGTCCAGACCGGTCCAGACTGGTTCAAACCGGTGGGTTAGGGTTAGGGTTAGGGTGGGTTTATGTGTCAGGGAGGAGGTGGGAACCCAGCCGTGGGAGCAGCTCCCTGTCTTTGGGCTGTGAGTGATGGAGAGATGCTGCGTCCTCAGCGCTTTGGTACCTCTCCCTGGGGATTCGGCGCAGGCCGAGAGCTGGAGGGGGATGTGGTCGCTCCAGGCAGAAGATCTCCTGGAGAACAGGAGAGGTGCCTGAGGACTGGAGAAAGGCCAATGTTGTCCCAATCTTTAAAAAGGGTAAAAAGAGAAAGAGCCCTGGGGGTCCTGGTGGACAGGGGGATGACCATGAGCCAACAAATGCCATGGGTTGATTATGCATAACCTTAATATGGAAGTCTGGAGTGCAAGCCCTGTGTTACTGTCTTTATTAACTACACAGTCACAAACTTTTACCACTTGTATTACTCAGATAGTGCTTAGGGCAGAACAGTGTTCATTGAGGGAGCTGCCAGACTTCTCTTTTATCACTTTATCATCATAACAGTTTTTAACATATTATTATTTTATGCCTTGTGGGGCAAGATCTGTCAGCAGAGTTCTGTCATGAAAAATAGTTTCTTTCCAGAGAGAGTAAGACAGACAGTGCCTTCTGGGAGTCATGGGACTACCAGAGTGTCATGGGACAGCAATCCAGGAGTGGTATTTTCATTTTGGGTCATTGGATGACAAACACCTGAAGACCTGAAGGTATTTTTTGCAAGCCATCTGTAGCACCACTGTCTAGAAATTGTCCATTCTGGAAAGACAGGAGCTCCTTCACCTCTCAGAACAAGTGATGATGCAACTTGCCTTAAAAGCAGCAGCAAGGGGACACTCTCCTTTCCCACACACCAGGGTTTATGCAGACAGTCAGTTGGTTGCAGCTGCCACCCATGAGCCCAAAGCCAGGAGCTGAGCTGACCTAAAGGAAATATTCCTTTGCTGGCTTACTGCAATGATAGGTGACCCTCATCTAGCTCTTATTCTTGCTTTTACAGTTCTAGAAATGTACTGTTGAAGTTGCAACACATGCTCAGAGGGAAAAAAAAAAAAGGTTTAATGAATATTAAAAGCATGCAATTAATTTTTTTTTTTTCCTCTATCTTATTCCTGAGCAGGATCTGTGGAACATCCATGTAAATTATGCATAACAGCTTTATGAAGTGAACTTTCCATTTATGTAGCAGGCAAGGGTTGACTTTATCAGCCTGTGGGGATCCAGCTTGTGCTTCAGAGTGGAGAGAGATCAGTTCTGGAATGTTTATATAAATGTTTTGTTTTCTTCTCAAACTCCTCATCTTCCCTAGAAGGTGAAAGTCTTGGGATAGATTATTTTACTGATCTTAAAATTATACAAAGGTTGAAGTGAGAAAAACAAAGCCTGATTTGTTGACTTGTACTCCTCTTTAAAAGATTGCATGTTACTCAGAAAACTAAATTTAAATACGACCCAGGTAAAACAGGTGCAGAATATTACAAGGCACAGCAGCACACTTGTTACAAAAGCATCTTTTATTCATTTTATTTATGAATTTCTACTAAGGATCAAGGTGGGACCATTTTTGATTATTTGTTCAGCCTGGTGTTTAAAATTCATAAGTTGGCTTTGCTCCTATGAAGTAGATTTATGTTTTTCTACCAACTACTAAATGTTGACACTGTTTGGCTATTTGCATGTGCCCACAAAAGCATTTTTATAGAAGACTTTACTCTTATTAGCCCTTCAGAAAATGCAAAGCTGGTAGAGTGTAAATGCCCCTAGGGGACAGCAGGTCCAGGCTGCCTGGAAGCATTGTATTGAATCTTTTCTTCTCCCTGGGTGTCTGAGACAGACATATGGTGAAGAAGAAACAAAACCTCCCTCTCATCAAAGTGCACATCAGACCTGAGTAGAGTGTTCTTCCTGGAAAAATGGGCTAAACATGACAGCAGCCCATTTATCTTCAATTTCACCTCGACTGCAGCTGGGATCTGCAGCCATCACCACAAAGCTCAGTCACTTTGAGGCTGTGCTACTAGTGGAACTCGGGTCACCTCCCAAATGACAGCACGTGGCACTCTGAGGAGTTGTGGGGACACAGTGTCTAAGTCCTGCACCTACACAGGACCAGAAATCCATCCAGTCCTACCTGGAGAGGGATGAGTTCTACAGCGTGTTTCCAAGTCACATCCTACATTCTACCTTCTCTCCTCAGTGAGAATCCCTTCAGGTTTTGGTGTGTGCTTTTTAACACCTATTGAACACTCAGAAATACAATTAGTCCCAGTTTTGAAACTTCTGAAATGTTCAAATTTGCACCAGCTTCAGTAAGTTCTGTTTAAGAGAGAGGGAAAGTTCCAGGAGGGAGCAATGCGTCTTCACCTGGGGACCAGCACCCCCACACACAGCTTCCCCTCTTCTCAGCTTCTTCCAGTTACAGAATACAAGACATAAGCATTGTTTTTCATCAAAATATTTCATCCTTTTTTTCAAAAAACTTAAACTTTGAAGGTTATTTCTGTCATTGTAACACAGTTCAGAAACAGATCTATAGAGAGGCAACCTCCAGCTGGTGTGAAAACAACACAGGCATCCACTACACTAGGCCTATATTAAAAATGCATATGCCATTTATTATCAAGACTACAAAATAAGAGTGGCCAAATTGCAGAGAGCATGAAGATCTAATCTCATACATAACAGAATTACTCAGGCAAATGCACCAGGGGATACAAACCTTTTCAAATACATCCATGTTGCCTGTTGCAGTCTTGGATGACCTGAAAGCACACTCTGCATGCAGTGTCCCAGAGGATCATGACCCATCTGCCCCAAACAGTATCTCTCCCATATGTTCCTACATACAGCTAAGGTTTTAGTTCCAAAATGAGCAAAATAATGCATGAAAATCAAGCCAAACTAATAATGATATATTATATAATGTATTAGTATTATATATATTGTTAATATATACTAATATTAATATCTTTGCAACCATCTCGAAAAAAAACCAAGTTGCTTTCCTCTGAAATTCCTTCTATACTCTCTTGCAAATGATATTTTTTCTCTAGAGGTTGTTTGATTAAGAACCTGGACAAGCATTGCCTGTTATACTCTACCCAATGAATTGTAAAATCTCTCTTCTTGTCTGTAGCTAATTTGCAGTTTTCTGTGTTCAGCTCCGGAGATACACATAAAAAAAAAAAAAGCTAGATTTGTTCTCATTCATATAATAAATATTAGCACAGAAATACATACACTTGATCTTAAGCAATAAGTTCTCTAATTAGAGACGAAAGAGCTATGAGAGTCCTACAATATCTGCTGATATCAGTTTCTTATCTCCACTGCCTTCCTCACCCTGAAGAATTATCTCATTTACCTATAACTTATTCCCCTATTTCTGAGAAATCCCAACCAAAATCACTATCCATTTGTCTGAACAGAGCTTTTACATTATTTTTTTCCTACATCTCCCAAATTAGCAAGGTCATCTCTATCTGAACAAGAAGTTCCTCAGCCATCCAATTTATTTTGTCTTTGGAATATATTCAAGCCTTGTTATCCGAAACAAAGAACTCACACAGATGTGTAAAAGACCAACAGACACCCCTGCCTTCTAACGTGAGCATATGGGATAGGAGGGGGAGCAAGACAGCTTGGATACAGTGCGTTCAAAAAAAGAGACAGTTTGAAAATTTAAAACATTGATAGTTTTGTGGGGAAAAAAAAAAAAAAAAAGAAAAGAAAAGACATTTCTAGATCCAAGGGTTTCCTTCTAAAGACCTTAGAAATGTTTAATAAATTTTAGGAAAGGACAGTGATATTTTTTATGTGCTGCATTTCAGTCTAATACCCAAGGCTGTTCTGTTCTCTGTAGTTTACATAGCACTACTCACACTGAGGTTCAGAAAGAACAGAAGAGTTGGTTCCAAATGGCCATAATGCTGCACTGGCTCCATACCACTGACATTTTTCTTTTTGGAAAATGTTTTTACCTGGAAGACAATTAATGAGAAAAACAGAGCATTTTTGTTTTCTACATCCAGGTCATACTTTGGAACTAAAACTTGAAAGTATTATTTGTCAGCTGAATCAATGCTGAAACTCTACACCAACGACTTTCAAACCTAGCAACAATTGTAAAAACACATATAATTATTTAATCCATGTATTTTGCAGAAGTGAAATATAAAAAGCATAAACAGGTAGAGATTTTATGCAGTTAGAATCTTGATTTGGGAAGTTACAGAAGTTTGTCACCAGATAATATTTTGTAAGTATTTTTCAGTAAAATGCAAACTAAGTGTAGAGCTCAGTGGTAAGGAACTGTTGTTTTCTTACAGAGCTTTTTGTTGACTTTTCTGCTCATCGTGAGCTCTCTTGTATTAGAAAAAGATTCTCCTGTTGAAGCTGCATGGCATTTCTAAGAAACAACATATGGCATCCATTATTTTATCAAACTCATATGCTTGTGACCGTGGCAAGGCCACTGGGCTGAGGCCCCAGATTTTGCTTAAATTAAAATACTACTGCTCCCAACTCTGTGCTGATAAAAACACTGCTTCAGTAGGAACTCCAGGAAAGATCTTTTCAAACCTGATAAGGCTTGTGAGAGGGTGATGCAAAGTGTTTTGGGGACTGCAAAAACCTTAACAGTGCAAAAGGACATAACATTCCCTTCTCTTTGTATGGGGAAAACTCCCGTCCCAGCCAGCACTCTGAGAATTGAGGAATGAGCAAATCCCACTCCTCCATTCTCCTCTCACACTTGGCTGTCCAACAGAGCTGTCTGGACATCTGGCAGTAATTCTGACAAATGGCAACAGCACATGTTGAGATCCATGACACAACTCATACTCTGTCCCTGTGGAATGTTTTACAGGCACCTAATGTACCCCTTCAGTCTCCAGCTTCTCTGTGCACACCTAGGGGACCTGAAACAAAACATGGGCAGATAATGCTGTGCAGTATAAAAGGGGCACTGAGGGAGCATCTCCCTGCTGAGGAGAGGCTGAGAGAGCTGGGGCTCTGTAGCCTGGAGAAGAGGAGGCTGAGGGGGGAGC
>JAOEGS010011753.1:0-13076 GCA_025447755.1 Corythornis vintsioides | reverse complement strand
CTTGCAAACATTTGGCTCCTGCAGATGCCAGAAGACTCTGCATCTGCTTTAATCAATGTGGGTTGATCATTTCTGATCCCCCGTTCCACGCGCGGCACCTTAAGCGCGAGTGTGGGGCGTGGCCTCATTTGCATAGAGGGCGGGAAGGATGGGGGAAAAAAAGGGAAAGTGGGGCGTGGCTCCCACCCACCGCCGCTTCAGCGTCATCATTGACGTCACCGCGGGGCGCGCCAAAAATAACCCGCGCCCCGACGGGAGCTCCCCGGGGCGGCGGGAAGATCCCGGGACCCTCCGCGCCCCCGAGGGTCCCGGGTTCTTCCCTCCGCCCCGAGGAGCTACCCGATCTTCCTGTTTTTTTGGGGCAAAACCCCCTTTTTTTTTGGTACACGGAGCCAAGAGCCGCTCGCCGGCCCCGCGCCGCCTTTTATTTAACGCCTCCGTTCCTGCCAAGCTGCTCGAAACGCCCCCGTTTCCATGACCCACGCCAAATTTTAAGCGTGGTTTGTGTTATTTTCGCGTTGTTTGGGGTGGGTTTTTTTCTTCTTTCTTTCTCTCTTTAATTTGATTTATCCCCAGCAATGCCTGCGCGCGATTTGCATCATTAACGAGCGCAAGCCTTTCTGTATTTTAGAATCCTGATCTTAAAACAACCCCCAGAAAACTCTTTCCTTCAGTATCTTGGCAAAGCAGCTCAAACCGATGGCAAATTTAACTGGTTTGGGAAACTTTCTGTGCTCACAGTCGGACTTGATGGTCTTAAAGGTCTTTGGCAACCAGAACAATTGGTTCTGTGATACTGTGATTCTACGTTTGAGTCGGTGCAGGGTGGAGGAAAGTCAGGGGGAGGGTGGAAAACACTTTAGTATGATTAACAGCACTAAACTTATTAAAAAATCTTAATTTTGTAGCTCCAGTCAGCGTTGCAGCTTCAACCAGGTCGCTGCTCCAAAGAGGGAGGGGAACATTCGGTCTCTTCCGTGGTGGGCTCCAGCAAACGGCTGTGGCCCCAACCTCAGACCTTCCCACAGGACCCTCAGTTGCAGACCAGCCTGCAAAGAAAACCAGAGAAGGCAGAAATCACCTAATGTGCACATTCCTGCCCAGGGCCGAGCGCTGCCACACGCGAGGTGTGACGTGGGTGCTTGTTCTGCAGAGTTCCAGAGCGTGTGAGGGAGTGAAGGTTGGGAACGGATCCTGCACACCAGCCTCTGGAAGTGCTGTTTGGTACAGAGTGAGAGAATAAAAACCAGTGCACCCAGCGTGGTGGCACCTGACAAGCCATCGTTTTTCACAGAAAATCTTTACAGAAAACCCCCTGGAATATAAATGTTTCCTGTGGAACTGTGGTTGTTCCTTCCCCATACCTTTCTCTGGCTGTAGCAAATGCTTCTCCCTTTCAGCTTATGCTATAAAACACCCAAGACAAACCACTCCCCACTGCCTGCCCCGCTCATTCTCACTCTTTGACCACATTCAGAGCCACCACTGAGGTTTATCCAACAGGAGATGTGAGGATAAAGAGGAGCAAAGTCATCACCCAGCACTCTGAGGAACCTCTGACCTCCAAGGAGCATTTCAATCAGTGTTTTCAGGTGTCCACGTGCTGCTCTGGCTTTGTCCCAGTGGTGCTCACACTGGGGAGGCCACCCCGAGTGTCCCCTCAGCCACCGGGCCTCCCATCACACAACCATCAGCATCACAGGGACCTTCAAGATCATCAGTCAGATCACAACGGTCCAGCCAGGTTGTAGTTTCAACATCACAGGAGAAACTTAGAGCGAAGGCCCTTATAGGGATAAGTAATACACCTAATTACCATATCCTTAGAATAGATGTAATATAAATTTCATTACTCACTTAAAAGTTCTAAAGTTAACAGCATAAACTTGAAGTTGAGTAATTAAGTAATCCTTATATAGACACTTATTAAAGTATTTATACATATTATCTTAAATCTACATCTATCATTTTGCCAATTAAAATTAGGACTTTAATTGCAATTAAGTAATTTAATTGCCAATTGAACAGCAAAATTGCTAAGTGACTAATTTTAATGCCTATTTTAATTACCAATCATGACTGGGGAGGGAGCTAATCAAGCAGTATCAGAGTAATGATGTGAAAAAAAACGGAGAACAAACATTCAAGGCTACATGCTTTTTAGAAAGAGCCCTAAATTAAATAAATGCAAACACAATTTCATAGATGTGGAGAAATGCTGTATTTTGGGATCTCCGCACGCGGGCACAAAGAACACGTTGGATTGAAAGGAAGCATCACTCTTCCCCCAAAGCAGAGACAGTCAAGCGCCCCCTGCTCCTCACTCCTGCATTTTTCTCCCCGGGAGGTAACCCCAAAACTGATCGTGGGTGGGAATTTTATACCCTCACTGACTTGGCAGGAAAAGCAACCCCTAAACCCCCAAAGCTGGTCAGTGCAGGAAGATGCAGACCCCCTCCAACGCCAGGCACGAGGAACACGGGCAGCACTGCTGGGCCCACTTGGACAAAGAGGTGGCCCTAGGGAATGTTTTGGTGGCCAACCTGGTGAGACACCCTCACTTTTCCTGCAGGAGAAACACCCAGCCTGGGTGTGATGGGGAGAGGGCACAACCGGCGCCTTTACCACCCACAGCGCCTGTTGGGGCTCTGAATTCCAGTCCCAGGGCTGCTCCTTCTCTTTCTCCCAAGGAAAAGCACAGGTGCACACGCTCACGTGCACACACACACGTCTAAGCATGCACGTGCTCAAGTGTACTAGCACATGCGTGTGCACACAGCCTTCTGCCATCACCGTTCCTTCTCCCTCCCACCGGCGGTTAAAAGCTGCAAAGGTGAATCACGAGCATTTTTGAGGCCCCTCGAGGAGGATGGTCCCCAAACACTCTCCAAAAAGTAAAACTCCATCTTCCTGAAAGGCCCCACCCACTGCTAACGAGGTTTTCCAGCTCATTGGAGCAGCTTCCACGGACGGATGCAAATTCCCAAGGAAAGGGCGTGTTTGTTTAGGGTTAAGGAGCGTGGGAACTGGTTTGTGACTGGATCAGGATCCGCGTGGTGGAGGTTTGGTTTGGGTTCCTGGGTCAGACAGGTGTCCCATGGCAGTGTCACAGGTCTGCCCCTCCTCTTCTCCTGGCCACAGAGCCTCGGCTGGTGCCTGTGTAGGACCCGAGTCACATCTGCCTGGTGCCCATGAAGAGGGTGCTGTGCCTGGCCCTTCCCCATGTGAACACATGGCCAGCACTCGAGCCTTGCACACCTGACCCTCTCTGTCTGGGCCAGGCATTTCAGGATGATCTTGTGGGACAGGGAAGTTGTTTTCCTGCTCCAACACAGCAGAAGTTGTGAAGAAGAAGAGTTACAGAAAGATACTGGGTACCAGAAGCCACAAGTGGCTGATAGTATGTTCACACTGATCTATATCAGAAGTACCATCAAGAGATCCACAACGAGCAGAGCCTCAGCTGTGAATTGCTTCCCAAGGGCCAAAGCATCTTTTTGTCCAAGTTCCCTTTAGCTCTTCCTTACAGGAGGTGCAAAGTCCTCAAACACAGGCCCCAGACATAAACTGAGGTGGGCTGCACGTGAGGCATGAGCATCGTGCTGGCATCTGTCCCTGGAACCACCAGAATCCAGGTAGAGATTATCATCTTCACTGCAGTCAGTGGCCACAGCCCCAGCACCACCCTCCCCTCCAGGCCACGCCGAGAGCTCCAGCCCTGGCACAGTCAGTGAGGGTGACGTGTTCCCATCAGGCTTCCCACAGCTAGCGAGCAGCTGGGACAGATGCTGTGACGTTGGGTGCTGATGGGACCTTGGACATTGATGTGGTGTTGGATGCTGACGTGGAGTTGGATGCCAATATGGAGCTGGATGCTGACATGGAGTTGGGTGCCGACGTGGAGTTGGATGTTGATGTGAAGTCAGAGCCCTGATGTGATGTCCAAGCTGTTAGAGAGTCAGGGGGTCTCATTGCCAGACTCAGCTCCACCCATGAGCACTCAGTTGTCCCTCTTGTATTCTCCTGCAGCTTCCAGAGGAGCATCAATCTGCCTTCTTTCCCACTTCTAGTCCGCTCCCAAAGCTCCGTCGTGCTGCTGGTATCAGATGGTAGGAGGCAATTATTATGAGAATGGTAATTTCTTCATATATTCTTATTAACAAGTGATGCTATAGAAAAGATGTATTTTCCCTGTTCCATTCCCAAGGAGCAGGCACTATGGGTGGCACATCACCACCTGCCTGCTCTGGCAGCTGCCGAGGCCCTGGAACGCAAACAGATGTTTACAGAGTTGGCCTCATCCTTGGTCCAGCAGCAGCAGGATCCACTCCCCACCTTCCGGAGACCCGGGTCAGGGAGCAGAAATCGCCCCGAGCCGTTCATCTTCCCGCACTGTTCTTCTGTCTTTTTTTTTTATCCCCAGGACGTATGTGATTGATACCCGTCGAGGTGAAAGGCTAAACGGGCCATCTGGCACGTGTTGCGTTCCATATGCTCCCTGCCCAGCCGTGCCTAAGCTGCCGTCACCAACATCTGCCCTCCCCGGCGATCCAGCTGTGCGGGACGCACCGCTGGAACGGCTCACACGGCTGTGAACCCAATCCCGGCTCTGCACCGCCCGGGAACACCCTCCCTGGACCCCCCCGCCGCCTCGCCATCACCTTCTCCCGCACCCCACCCCACGCTACCTGCCTCCGCCACTGCGGAGCCCGGAGAGCCCGGAGCCGGGGGCCGGGGGCAGCCGCCGCCGTTCGCGTCATCGCCCGTCAGCGCGGCGGCTCCGTGACGGCAGCGCGGCCGGGAGCGGCCCGGCCCCGCCGAATGGGGCGGGGGGGAGCCGGGGGAGAACGGAGGGGAACGGAGGGGAACGGGGGGAACCGGGGGGAACCGGAGGGAACGGGGCGGGGGAGGCCCCGGGAGCGCTGCGGGGGGCTGTCCCCGCCTGCCCCCGGTGTGGGTTGGGTTTGTTTGGAGGGTTTTTTTGGGGGGGCGGTTTTGTGTTTAGGTGGGGTGGGGTTTTTTTGGGGTTGGTTTGTTGTTCGGCTGCAGCTCGGGTTGTTTTCAGATGGGTTGTTTTGGGCTGGAGATGTTCCTGCTACGACTCCAGCCCTGGAGTATCTCTGAGAACATGGAACTGGCGCTTCCTAAACCTCCCCTGGGGCAACTGGTTCCTCTAGTCCTGTTGTTTGTTCCTTGGGAGCAGAGACCGAGCCCCCCCTGGATTCACCCTCCTGTCAGGAGCTGTCAGAGCCAGAAGGTCTCCCCTGAGCCTCCTTCTCTCCAGGCTCAACCAGCCCAGGTCCCTCAGCTGCTCCTCCCCACACTCCTGCTCCAGATCCTTCCCCAGCTCTGTGTCCCTTCCCTGGCCACGCTCCAGCCCCTCCATGTCCTGCTGGGAGTGAGGAGCCCAGAACTGAGCCCTGGATTCCAGGGGCAGCCTCCCCAGTGCCCAGTCCAGGGGACAATCCCTGCCCTGCTCCTGTTGCCCACCTCAGTGCTAGCACAGCCCGGGTGCTGGTGGCTTCTTGGCCCCCTGGGCACTCTCTGGCTCATCTCCAGCCACCTGTCAACTACCACCCCCCCGCCCCAAGTCCTTTCCCACTGGACACTTTCCAGCTGCTCTGCCCCAGCCTGGAGCTCTGCAGGGGGTTGTGACCAAAGGGCAGGACCCAGCACTTGGCCTTGTTCAACCTCATCCCATTGATCCAGCCTGGGCAGAACCCTCTGTGGAGCCTCATATCCCTCTGTGAAAGATCAAACATGTCCAGCTCTGCCTGGGGTGCATCTCCTTCATGCTTTGCGTGTGATTTCCCAAGATGGTTTGTACCAGATGATCCTTGAGGTCCCTTCCAATTTGGAATTCTATGATTCTATGATTTCTCTGAGCCTGTGGATCCTCACCTTCATGCTGAGGAGAGCATCGCTGCAGTTTGATGTCAGTCAAGCGTCCTTGGGCTGGAACCGGTTCCAGAAAACAGACTATTTTTAAGCACCTTGTAAAGTTTTCTTACATAAACCACACATCTAAATACACTTAACCACAGCCCCCCACGCTCGGATACTACACTGCGCACGTAGATGGGATTCTTAACTTGGCAGCACTTTCCTAAACGGGCTGGAAACGCCAAAAGTAGTAACAACGCCGCGGAGACTTTTATAGCTTCCCACTTGCGATTCATTCCCGAGTTTCTCTTCCCTGACAGGCATGCCAGCCGGGTCCCAATAAGGGCAAAACAGCCCACGGGGTTGTCCCAGCCCCCTTTGCCAGTTCTGGGAAGGTGATCTGGAAGAGGCAGCAGCCACCTCCTGAGCAGGTCAGGGAAGGGGCAGCAGAAAGGCGGAGCGGCGCCGTTCCAGCTCTTCCAGTCACTTGGCTTCCCAAAGAATATATGAATGCAATTACACTTTGTTGGGTTTTTTTTCCCCCCCAGAATTTATGGCTTCACTGTGGCTCACATGCTCCCAATTAAGCAGCTCGCAAGGGGCTACCCGGACATTTGACCGGGTGTATTTGACCACCAGCATCCAGACCATGAACAAAGCAATTGTCACGGAAGGAAAGTTGACCCCAGGCTGCTCTCAGGGCCTCTCTGGAGCAGAAGCAAATCATCCACATTTAAAAACACAAGGAGTTGGGGTGGTGAAGGTGACGTCATGTGTCCCAGAGGCCAGCATCTGGCCACGGTGATGGTGGAGGTGGCCGGGGCCTGTGATATTCGTTGCCTGGCTCGTTCAGGAATTGTCTCAGGGATTGGCTCCAGGCTGTTCTGGCAGCTCTGGAAACTCCCCCAAATGTCACTTGAGTGATGTATTTATGCCACGAGCACTCCAAAATAGCATCGTTACACATTGTTTTTCCCCGTATTTTGGGAATTAACTGACAAAACACACAGAAATCTGGTTTAATTAACTACTTTCTTTAAGTGATACCCTCTCTGTTGTCTTACATTAAATCCTCTCTTGTTTCGGGAGGGGTTTTCTCGACATATCTGAGATCCTTCCCCCTCAGAAACACATTCCCTGCAATGCTCTGCCACATTTGACTGCAGGAGAACAGGAATTCACAGAAGCTGGCAGGATGGGCAGGTTTCCAGCACAGCCCTATCCACCAAGCTGGCCACACCGGGAGGTGTTGCTGGACCAGCAGATGGACAACACCATCCAGAGGTCCTTGCGGACAGAGGGGTGGGTGGTGAGCTCTGGACGTGCTTCAGGCTCTGCTCGGAGATGGAGCCAGGAAAGGCGCTCGGGACACGAGAAGTACTTTTTCCCTCCCAAGATGTTTTTCATTAAGGGAGCCTCACAACAAACAGCGTGAGGTTGCTCAGGAGTTGGGATCAGGAGCCCCGTCCGTGGGCGCCAGAAGCGCCGGCGCAAGAGAGGGTGTTTGCGAGGCCACCGCGGCCGCGTTACCGTCTGCCCCTCGTTCTCCCAGATGAGAAACACATTGCGGGTGGAATGTCTGGTTTGACCGAGTCACCAGGAGCCCGTTCCTCTAATCCCCAGTGAGAAGCTGTTTGTGGAAGTCCTCTTGCTGGACGGGCTGCCAAAGGCGAGGAAGGGTTTGTCCGGGTGAATTCATCGCCGCCAGGGACGGCCGTGACCCCTGGCGTGCCGGAGCAGTTGCGTGATCAGTGGTGCTGACGGGGTGAGCTGCTGCTCCACGGCTCCTGCCCTTCCCCTTCAGCTCCAGTCTTGAGGAAACCATTTTCCACGGAGCCTGGAGGCCTCCCGAAATAGAGCTATTCCGAGTGTTTTACACAATGTCTTTGCAAACTGTTTTGCTCATGACTGGTGAGTGGGTGAGCTGTGCGTACAGATCTCTCGCACGGCGCGATGGAGACGGGTGCCAGCCCTGCCAGGTGCCAGCCTCCTCCTCCTCCTCCTTCATCCCAGCGCAGTCTGGGTTGAAATTGCAGCACAAGAAGAACTCACCCCCCCCCTCCCAGTCACAATTGGGGCTGTCTCTGGGCTGGCGAGTGGCTCTACCTCATGTCATGTAGAGCTTGTCAGAAGCCAGGTCCTCCTGCACCAGGACGTGTCCCCATGCAAAGGACTCTCCCCAGGCATGGGCAGTTTCCATCTCCCTGTTTCCTCAGACAGCCCCCAGTTTGCAAAGCCAACGTTTAATCTCTAGAGGTGACCAATCTGTGTTGCATTCATTGCTCTGGACTGAGTCTGAGTTATAAAATACTCTATTTTTCGCAAGAAGAGCTGTTAAAGCTTCTTTTTTCCTGCTGAAGACACTGATGGTAACAGGGAGTGTGGCAGCTGCTGAGATGAGGCAGGGACACATTGTGTGACAGTCACAAGGAACAGAGCTCCCGTTGGTCTCTTCTCCCAAGGAACAAGCAATAAGACAAGAGAACAAGGTCTCAAGTTGCCCCTGGGGAGGTTGAGGTTAGAGCTGAGGGACAATTTCTTCCCCTCTAGGGTTGTCCAGGCCTGTCCCAAGATGCCCAGAGCAGGGGTGGAGTCTCTGTGATCCCTGGAGGAGTCTCCAAGACCCCCGTGGAGCTGTGGTGCTGAGGGACATGGGTCAGTGTCATTAATTACAGGGAAACAGGTGAGAAATAATTAATATATTAATATTAATTAATAATACAGTCACCTTTGCAACATTAGAAACACAGTAATAAAAACTGATTTGGTGTAGGACAGTAGTATGAAATAAACAGTATTAAATAGAAATACCCAAATGCAGTTCAACCTGCTCACAGAAGAGAGAAAAAACTGTTTGGATTTTTTTTTTTTTTTTTTAACTAGATGAGAACTGATTCCTCAATATGAAAAAACTAGGTTAAAACTGAGGTAAAAATTGAATTCCATTAATATTACTAGTAAATAAAAATATATTCTTTTTTGGATGAGAGAGCTTTAATAATAAGAGGTCTCATAAAGAGAGAAATCAAAACTGGATTGTATATTCACCAGATTGTTCAATATAGAGGCCAACAAAATTAGGCCATATCGATGTGATAAGCAAGGAGAAATATATTACTTTCCAGACCACAACATTCTGGTACAAGACATCATTGGAAAACCAAGTCAATTTTTATATCAGTCAAATCCCTGTTAAATTAGCCCGTACTTCTCAGCAAGCACATCTACAGAACTGGCCCCTATTGACATATGGATAATGAGATGTAAAGATATTGCTTTTTAGTCCCTGGCGATGCTACCACCCACTGCCGCGCTCCGCGGCGACCTCGTGACACCTTGGCTGCTCTCAAGCCAGGTGGGCAAGTGTTGCCAGGCTCTCCACAGCCAGCACCAGGTCTGGGGGCAGGGGCATTTAGCAAGATGGTTGAACCTTTCATTCTGCAGCCGTTGAGATGAACATCAGTCTGCTTCTTCCATCCAGTTGGCAGGAAGGATTTGGTGGCACCAGCTCGGTGCCGTAAGGGTGGTGTAGGTCTGACCTTGCTGCACAGTCCTGGTGTCAACAAGAGCAAGGAAGGGGATGGTGCTTTGATCTTAAGTCTTTGGGCTGTGAGGCTTGGATGTGTTTCTTTGGAGTTAGGAGAGATGAGGAGCTGCTGGAGAGAGCCCATTGGAGGCTGGGGAGATGCTGAGGAGCTAGAGCATCTCTGTGCCAGGCCAGGTTGAGAGCCCTGGGGCTGTTCAGCTGGAGCAGAGCAGCCTGAGAGGGGAGCTGAGCAATGCTGGGCAATATTATGTTTGACCAGAACACTGGTGGTGTTCCCTGAACCCTGGGTGGCTGTGGGCTTCAGGGGTCCTGTCCCCATCACCAACTCGTGATGGGCTTTTGGAGACTTGTCCTTGCAGCTCATTGAGCCGATGGCACCAACCCTCTGAGGAGAGCAGAAAGTGGAATTTGGGTCTCCCACATCATGAGTGTCCAAGGTACTGGGCAGAGTGGGTACCTGGGGGCTCCAAGGCAGCAGAGCAGCTTGACCCGGGGAATCAGCCTGACCTGGGGGTCATCCCAGAATCCCAAAGTCTGGGGTTAAAGCATCCAGCACTGCAAAGGCTGAAACCCTTTCTGCAGACATGTCCTAAGTGCCAAACTCCTTTCAAAATCCCTTTATTTAACCAGTGCCTGAATTTCAGGGCTGCAGAGAGAGACACTATGGCTCAGGGTCTTGCTTCTTGGTTGTTTTTTTTTTCCAGTGTTACACATTATTGCTACTTTAATTAAAGCTCCAAAGCAAAAAAATACTCTTTATTGGCTGAAAGTCTTTTTTTTTTTAATGTGTGTTTTCTCTTTTTATATTTTTTTCCTGTAGGTTTTTTTTTTTTTCCATCACTATGTTCTGCCTCTGAGTAACCTCTTCTTTCTCCATCTCAGCATCACAACGGGAGAGGAAGTTCACAGATCACTGAAGGAACCACCACCAACACAAGCTGCCCTGCCCTCCACGGGATGAACTCGAGACTCCCGCGTGGAACATCCCTTGTAGGGATGTGTTCACTGGAGTGATAGCAATAAACTCCTGTCCTGAGGGTTTCCCAGTCACCCCATCCCCACTGAGACTTTCACTCTGCTCAGGTTTTTTTTATGAGCAGCAGTTCCTCGTTGTCCTTCAGCATCTGGTGCTTTCTCACAGTTATTTTTAGGTCCTTTTGCTGCGACGCGGCTGCCTGGCAGCAGAACCACAACAGGATGTGAGGGCTGTGTTCTAGATGCTCTTCTGAGGCCGTATTTGTGTTCACCAGTGCAGGGGTGAAGCGGTTATTGTGACATTTTAGTGCCATAGAGCAGCGTCTTTTTTGCAAGGTTGGGGTAAAGGATTTTGCAGAGGATTTTTCTGAGTGTTCTCAGAAACACGCCGTCGAATTCTCTGTCCTAAGAGGACTGTCGTGTTGGCCCCCAAATCAGCTCCATGGGTGGGTCTGTAATTAAAGACTTAAATCCCCTGCCCGGATGCTTTGGTTTCATCATCCCCAGACTGGATCATTGTGCTAGATTCTTTCTGAGCTTTGCTGGAAAACCTTGAATCCTGAAATGTTAATTTTCATCTCTGATGAAGCCACAGACCAGGCGAGGCTCCTTTTATTAAGTCATGCAGACTCCTACCTGCTTCCCCTGGGCTGAATTTGGCTGAGAAAACCATTGTAATATTGTGTAATTAATTTGCCAGTCAAATAATTTCTGCAGGGCTATAATTTACTTATCTGACTGCAACCCTAATGAATCTCCGAGTTCAGTACTTTAATCCCATTTTCTACCTTTTAATCTTACTTTTTAAACTTAAACTTTCATAATCCTTTACTAGGGGCCAATTTGTAACCTGTATTTTGGGAATATCTTGTGATGTTCTCATCACAACAAAAACAAAAATCATCCAGATTTTGGAGTACACCTAGCGTGGCTGGGAGCTGACAGAAGAGTTTGCTCCTCCAGTCCACCATGCAAGGGGTGAACTCAATACAAATCAAGGATGTAACAATACAGGAGAAAAAGTAGGGTTTTTTTGGAGGACTTAAGATGGTCACTTCATTCCAGCTCCAGAACTTCCTCAAGGTTATTCCTGAGGAGTGGCAGCAGGTAAAGGCTGTTTGGGAAATGCAACATCAGTGATTTCTCTACCTGTTTAACTTTGTGGACCTGTCCTTATTTATTTCTTTTTCCCTAATATATTTATTACTTAAAGTGGTTGGGTGAGTGGTTTAAGTAAGTAGTCAGTGTGTTGTTCATCATCTCTGAAATCTGTCACTTGGAGGTTTTCCTGGTCTCCAGCTGGAATGTTTTTTGAAGGAACGCCAAATAAAATATAAATAAAGGAAGAGATTTATGAATACTCTGCACAGACTCATTGGGAACATCGGGTATCAAAGGGACCACACGACCACGAGACAGAAGAGAAAGAACTGTAGCTATTTATTCACCACTGATGGGTGACAGTCACTCATGGGGGGTGGCAGTGCCCAAACTGGGGGAGGAACGTCTGGGGAGACCAGGCCACCAGCATGGGTGACTGAGCTCCATCAAGGACACGAATCATAGAATCATCCAGGGTGGAAAAGCCCCTGGGGATCATCCAGTCCAACCATGAACCTGCTCTACAGAGTTCACCCCTAAACCATGGCCCTCAAACCCACACCCAAACCACCCTGAAACACCCCCAGGGATGGGCACTCAACCCCCTCCCTGGGCAGCTTGTGCTGGGCTCTGACCACTCTTTCAGTGAAAATTTTTTCCCTAATGCCCAGTCTAACCCTCCCCTGGTGCAGCTGGAATCCTCTTCATGTGTTTGTTCCCCTCTGCTGCACTTTTCTTCTCTATTACTGAACGAGCGTGTTTGTTTTAAGGAGGAATTGCTGATAACGAATCTCGAGTCCTGGGAACAAGTGGAGGGCTGGGGCTGGTGTCAGGAGGAAGGAAGGGCAGCAGCACAGCTCAGCCCCTTCGGAGTGTCACACACACAGTCTGGACACCACGTAACTTTGAACCTGAATGATTGTCATCCTGGGCTGACGAAATCCATCAGCTTGGAGAAGGATCACCAGGGAAAATCCAGAGTGAATTTAAGCACGTGTGTAACAAAAGCCAGTGGAAAATGCAGCAACTCGAGCAGATTCTCTGCAAAACCCTTCCCAGGGGCCAAGGAAGACCCCCTGGAGAGGCATAAGGTTCGTGAGGTACCAGGAATGAGTTAATCCCACCAAGGAATGCGGAGAAGCCTCCAGATAACAGAGTGACATTGTTTTTCCCTGATGTCAGCACAGAAACCCAAACACAAAGAGGTGAATGTAGTCCTCTGAGAGAGCTGAATGTGGAGCTTGTGCCGAGGCATCCAGCAGCACTAAAACTGCTTGGGCCAAGATGACAAAGTGTTTCCTGGAACCAGGGGCTGCCTCCAGACATCTGGGCAGGACTGGGGCTGTGGGCGACAGTCGGGGACCATGAGAAGGACTGTGAGATGTGAGTGTGGTGGCACTGGCAGCTGTGCCACTGCTACAACAGCTACAGGGTTCCAGTTCTTCTCTGCACTGGGGAGGCCACACTTTGTGGTTCAGTTTTGGGCCCCTCAATCCCAGCAGGACATTGAGGGGCTGGAGCGTGGCCAGAGAAGGGCAATGGAGCTGGGGAAGGGTCTGGAGCAGGAGTG
>JAOEGS010011752.1:0-16761 GCA_025447755.1 Corythornis vintsioides | reverse complement strand
GGGGGGTAAAAGGGGGGTGTGAGGGGTGGTTTAGGGGAGGGGGGGGTGGGGGGCCAGGGGGGGGGGGGGGAGGATGGGGGAGGCTAAGGTGGACCGCAGAGGACTGAGGAAGGGGACGCGCGAGGAACACAGGGGACCCGGTGAGGGGTTGGGAAAGGGCCGAGGGCGAGGGCCGACGGGAATGTAGGGAGGGACGGATGGCAGGGAACGGCAGAGGGCCGGGTCGATGACGGGGGGAGGGGCACGGGGCTAGTGCGGCGAAAGGGGGGCCGGAGGCCGTTAATCTGGGGATTGGGAGCGCCCTCCCGCCGGCCTGGTGTGTGATTGGAGCCGGGGCCGTCGGCGGGACGATAAAAAGGGCGGCAGGCGGCAGTGCCCGGGCCAGGCGGCAGCGGCGATGCCGGGCCGAGCGGAGCCGTCGTGGGGTCGCGCAGTGGCGGGGCCGGTGGAGGTGCCCGTACCAGTGGCGCCCGGGGCAGCGGCGCGGCCGAGCTGTGCGGGGCTACGGGCCAAGGGCTTCGCCATCACGGACCTGCTGGGGCTGGAGGCCGAGCTGCAGACGCCCCCCGGACCCCCTCCCGCTGCCGCTGCCAGTGGCTACGAGGGCGGCGGGGCGCTGGGGCTAGGGCTGGGGCTGCTGTGCGGCCTGGGGGGGGCAGGCGCCCCGTGCCTGCTGCCCGCGCCGCTGCCGCTGCTGCCTCCCCGAGGTCCCCGCCCAACCTCCGGCCCATCGCCTACCGCACGCTGCCACAAGGAGAACATCTCCGGTGAGGGGTGCCGGGGTGGGGAGGGGTAGCTCACCCACGCACGGGAATCCCCGGCTAGAGCCGCTGCCGGAGCTGCCTCGCACCTGCGGCCCCGGGCACACGAGGCGGCGGCGGTGAGCATCCTCCCGCCGCCCCGGCATCGGTCCCGCATTCCTCGTACTGCGGGGCTTGATGCCCCTCCGACTCCTCGGCAAGGGTGGGCGCATACCCCCTGCCACCCGGGATGGTGGCACTGGTGCGGTGGTCCGACCTTGGCAGGACCGCCGGTTGCTGTGGGAGGGGCCGGTCCCTGCGGGAAGCTGGAGCCGTGTTTCGGGAGCTGGGTTTGGTCTCCCTGTTCCTAACGGGAACGTGACTCTTCCCTTCCTGCCCGCTGCTGCCAGATGAGGACAGCTTGTCCGAGGACCCCAGCGACCTGAAGATGTCTGCCTCGCAGATCAAGAGGAAGAAACGGCGGCACAGGTAGAGCCTGAGAGTGGGGCTGTCCCCACTCTCACCTCCTTGCCGGTGCCACCAGCCTCCTCCGTCTTCAGGCTGGGGCAGTGGATGTCCTTGCAGGAGCAAAGAAAGAGAAGGGCTGCAGCTGGGAAGGGGGTCGGAGGATTTTCGTGATGAAAACCTCAGTGGGGAGGGCGCTGTCAACCCTGCTGCTTGCTGTAATGGTCTGTACTGTGTCACAGGCTGCTCTTTTCACTCGGCAGGACGGTGTTCACAGCTCACCAGTTAGAGGAGCTGGAGAAGGCTTTCAATGAAGCTCACTACCCTGACGTCTATGCCCGGGAGATGCTAGCCATGAAGACGGAGCTGCCGGAGGACAGGATACAGGTAGGTGACTGTGCCAGTCCTCTCCACGAGTCTGTGGGCTGCCGTTGCCTGGCTGTGTCTTTTGCTCTATGGCCAGTGAATGCAAGCAGTGGGAAACTGGTGGCACTGAAATGCTGTAGGGTGCTTGAAGGAGGCAGGTCAGCTTCCATCCCTCAGTGCTGAAGAAGCTCCAAGTGAAAATGCAGAACCAGGGGATGGAGCTGGACCCAGTAGCTTCTCACTGCTGGAGGCTTGGCTCAGTCTTCTGGAGAACCAACCCAAGCTGGAGCTGAGTGATTCAGGACATGCTGGGCCAAGCTGTGTCCCACTAGCTTGCTCACTAGATTGTCTCTGAGCATGGCATTTTAGGTCCAGATCCTGCCTCAATGTGGAGCAGGTCATTAGCTTAGGGATGGGGTGGTAGTCTGTTTAGTTGCCAGATGAATCTACATCCCTTGAGTCTTTGCAGACAGGAAGGGGGTGGGTAGAGCAACCTGAGCACCCTCTGTCATCATTGATCACTGCATGGTGGACTTTTTTTTTTTGGTCAGTGCATTGTGGAGGCATCAGAGCATAGAGTGACTTTGGGATCACCCTCCTGTTTCACAATCAGCCTTGTGTAACATGCTTCCTCTTCCCACCTTTTCACTTCTTCCCACCCTCTCTCACTGACACCCATGTATGTGCTTTCCCTCAACACCATCCCCACGCACTGCCTTGCACATCTGCACCCTGTACTCACACACCCAAACCCCTCCATGCACCCTTGTGGCTGCCCTTTGCCTTGGTATGCTGCCCCGTGCCGGACGGGTCCTGAACGCCTGGCCATGGTGGCCATCTCCTTGCCAATCCCACCCCTCTGTGCTCTCCTGGCTGTTACCCCTGAAGGTTTGGTTTCAGAACCGAAGAGCCAAGTGGCGGAAGCGGGAGAAGTGCTGGGGCCGGAGCAGTGTGATGGCCGAGTATGGCCTCTATGGGGCTATGGTGAGGCACTCCATCCCTCTGCCTGAGTCCATCATCAACTCTGCCAAGAGTGGGCTGGTGGGATCCTGTGCCCCATGGCTGCTGGGTAAGTGGGAGCTTGGGACTGGGGTGAGTGGAGGAGCAGCTGCAGATCAAACAACATTTCTTCTTTCATATGTCTATCCTTGCTATTTCCCAGAAAAGAGTGGGGCCTTGGCCGTAAGCTGTACACAAACTGCCAAGCACCCTGGATTCTCCACTCCCTCCTTGCAAAGAACAGTTAGGAAAGGGAAAACCTTTTCCTGCTGCGTCAGTCAGGTGCCTGCATGTGGCTAGGCATTGCTTTCTAGGGCTAGCAGATAATTTGGGAGTTATAAAGTGTCTAGGAAGTCATCACCCTCCCCTGAAAGCAAAAGATAATGTTAATGCTACCTCAGAGCCACATTCTGCTTGTACATGGTCCTACACTGAGGTGGCACTTGAAATCCAGGCTGGGATGCGCTGTCAAAGCACCCTCTCCCTGTAAGTCTTCCCCACTGCAAGGGAGGTATGGATCAGCTCTGCCGCAAGCCATTCTCTTGGGCTGCAGAGAGCAAGCAGCAGGGCTCTGGGTCAGGAAAGGTTGGTAGTTTTCCTCAGGATGCAAGTGAGAGCTGAAGGCAGCAGCAGGAAGGCAGGAGGCGATGCTGAGTGGTCCTGGGCAGAAATAAGCAACTGGTCCCCTTGGTTTTGCTCTTTTCCTTCTGCAAGGAATGCACAGAAAGTCTATGGAGGTGAGTAGGAAGGTGGAGAGCCAAGAGAAGCTGGCAGATGGCTGGCGAGTGGAGCAGCAGGAGGAGGAGGATGAGGAACTCAAAGGGAAACAGGCCAGATCCCAGAGGGACTCCGACAAGCTTGGCTCTGCAAAAGATTCAGAGGACACAGCCATTGACCTCTCCAGGACGGCCAAGCATGAAAAGAAGGGTGTACTGAGGCAGTGCATCAACGGGGGCCCCTCCGTGGATCAGGACAGGGACCACTGAGCTTGGGCTGCCCTGGTGAAGGCCAGACCTCTAAGCTTCCTGGCAAGATGACAATATTTATTGATATATATTTCTTAAATAATTGAACTTTATCTGAATTCAGGTCAGTTTAAAAATGTGCATACACATTCCCTTGTCCCCTTGCTTCCAAGTTCTTCACTTATTGGCAGAGCCAGGGTGATGGATGGGAGAGGTATCCCAGGGGGGTGAAGAGCAGTGCAAACATGAGACTGTGTTGTGGTCAGTTATGGATCGCGAGCCAAGAGCACAAGGAGCAGCAATGCACTGGGAGTCACTCCTTTCTCAAAGGTACAGGTGCAGAGATTACGCAGGAGTTTACGTATGCCTTCTCCAAGCTCTTCCATCCCTGCACAGCAGCGATGTGGCAAGTCCCTCTGCCTTGAGCACACAGTTCTTCCATTTCAATGACAGCAGGGTTTTTAAACATGGTAGGGTTCATCGTCAAGCTGGTGTAAGCCGACAGGCATGCCGGTGTATACCTCCTGAGGATCTGGCCTGCCAATGCAGCCTTATCACTGGGTTTACAACTGTGTAGCTTCCTTAACTTGTATTTAGGAGAAGGGATGAAGACATTTTTGTTTATGGAATGATTTTATACACTCTTGAATGTTACTGGTTACACTATGCATAATATAACAGACCTTTTGAAAACCAAGCCATAGAACCCCAGAGCAATTAAATGATTTTGTGAATTGACAGATTTTGTAATTGTTTGTAAAAAGCGTTTATATGTCAGAGCTGTTTCTTGGTCATCCTATATTTATATCTAAAAGCACTTTAGTGATCTGGATTTTTGAATGTGACTCTTCCTGTTTTGTCCACCATTTATTTATTACACATCCATAAATAAAAGTGTGGTGTATCTTTGCCTTCAGGTTCTGCATTGCAATTTGTACCTTAATAAAAGTTAAAAGGAGCAGCTGCTCACTTGGGTTAGGTGAATGCATCGTAGAGGTACCAGTAGGGACACCTCTGACTCCCAGGGAGCTGCACAAGCACTCTCAGCAAGGTACAAGGGTATGGTGGTCATCCAACTGCCTGGCTTCCATCCAACTGCAACACATCCTCATCTCAGCTGGGCTGGACTGGCCCATGCCCATGCTGCAAAGATCTCTCCTGGAATACCTCCAGTTTCATATGCTGGCCAAAACATAACAGAAAATTATCAAAAAGGTTTTATTTAAATCTGAGTAATTCCAATTTGGAGAGTTTCCTAATACAGCTCAAGGGATGTGCAGCCATGTAACAATTCTGTCACCTGTCCCCCACCTCTGCTACGAGGCCTGATTTATTGCACACAGGCAGCCACAAGTGTAGGGAGAGTAAAGGGATGCTGGCTAGGAAGAACAGAGCAATAAAAGTGGCATCTGCAGATTTCCTGCCTTCCCCCTTTTCTGCTCAGCCAGGCCCTGTTCGGGGGGAGAGGAACACATGCAGGGCATATACAAGCTTTGCAGAAAAAACCCCAGCAAAACAACACAAGTTTGTTGGGGGGGGCATGGGGAGTGCAGTTCAGGGAAGGACTAGCCAGGGCTTATTGCAGCAGCAATTAGGCTCACCGAGAGCCAAGACTTAGCACACTGGAGACCTAATCCTGCCTGAGCAGCATTTGCAAACCTTTTATTTGGGCTATGCCATGCTGGCAGTGGATGCCTGCAATCTTTTTTTTTTTCTGGCCATATGCAGATGGCCTGGATCTTTACTTTGTGCTGGATGCAGAGCTGCGAGAACAATTGTGTCACCACCACAGCTCCTACAAGGGGAAACACCACAGCCCTGGCCTTGTGCAAAGATCTCCTGGTAGGGCCTGGTGGGCTTCTGGCTGTCACCTCACTCTCTGAAGGAGTCCACAGGGATGTCTGGTAGCCCTTGTGCTGGGAAGTAAGCACAGGGTGCAGCCAGGTACACTGGGGCTCATGATGCTCCATTCACAGGGCAAGAGCCCAGCAGAGGCCAAATGAAAGGAGATGCTGGTGGATGACAGTGAGTGCCCAAGGTTCAGTTCCTGCTTTGCCAGTATGAGCTGTTGGTAGGGCCTGATGGGGCAATCCTTGGAGCAGGGACAATGAGTTGCCTGACAGTGAGTTTTCTCTATGAGGGTCTGTGGGAGTTCTTCAGCTACAAGGGCTGGGTTTGCTTAGGTGTGAGATCCCTCTGCTGTATCTCAGACAAGAGGAGTCAGTGACATCAAAGCCACTGTTCAGCAGCCAGTGCTGCCATTGCTCCGGCACAGACAGACCCTTTCGCAATGCTGTGTGTATACCGCAAACCAGTGACTTAGACTATTGCTAAACCAATCATGGAAGGAGGGATGTGGAAAGGAAAAAGGGAATAAAATGAGATTATTTTAACATCTCTTGGCTGTTACAGGATTGGAGGCTAACTGGAGGAGGTGGTAGGTGTGTCCTGGTGACGTGCCCAGAGCAGATCAGAACAGATGAGACAGAGGGGCTGGATTTACAGAAGCATCTTCTTGGTACCAGTTTTGTACAGCTTAGTAAAATGAATTTCTAAGTGGCGTTTTGTCTCAGCCAATCCTTCCGAGACGCTGGCTGGATTTTCAGACTGGGAGGTTAGGAAGACACCATAAATGTTTTCTAAGTGCTCCCTCATGAGGAGCTGAGCAATAGGACACAGAGAGCAAGTCAAGAACAGGCACATCTGGCTGGAGTCACAGAATCACAGAATGACAGGAGCTGGAAAGGACCTCTGGAGATCATCTAGTCCAACCACTCTGCCAGAGAAGGATCACCTAGAGCAGGTCACACAGGAAACCGTCCAGGTGGCTTTTGAAAGTCTCCAGAGATGGAGACTCCACCACATCTCTGAGCAGCCTATTCCAGGGCTCCATCACTCCCATAGTTAAAGAAGTTCCTCCTCATGTTTAAATGGAATGTCCTATGTTCAAGTTTGTGTTAATTACCTCTTGTCCTGGGCACGACTGAAAAAAGGCTGATCCTATACTCCAGACACTCACTCTTTAAGTATTTATAAACATTGCTAAGAATAGTCTTCAGACTAGAAAGACCCAACTCCTTTAGCCTTTCCTCATTAAGAGAGATGTTCTAGTCTCCTATCATCTTCATAGCCCTTTGCTGTAGCCTCTCCAGCAGGTCCCTGTCCTTGAAACAGAGAACTGGACACAGTACTCCAGATGTGACCTCACCAGGGCAGTAGAAGGGTGAACCTCCCTTGATCAACAGGCCACACTCTTAATGCACCTCAAAATACCACTGTCCTTCTTGGCCACAAGCACACATTGCTGTCTCATGGCTAACTTGTGACCACCAGGACTCCCAGGTCTTACTGCACAGAGCTGCTTCCCAGCAGGTCAGCCCCTCACCTGTACTGGTTCTTGAGGTTTTTCCTTCCTAAATGCAGGACCTGACACTTGCCCTTGTTGAATTACATTAACTTTCTCTCAGGCCAACTCTGCAGCCTGTGCAGGTCTCTCTGGATGGCAGCACAGCCTGCTGCTGTGACAGCCACTCCTCCCAGTTTGGTGTCATCAGCAAAATTGCTGAGGATACACTGCGTCTCTTCACCCAGGTCACTGATGAATAAACTGAACAGGACCGGACCCAGCACTGACCCCTGGGGAATACCACTTGTTACGGGCCTCCAATTAGACTCTGTGCCACTGATCACAACCCTCTGAGCTCTGTCTTCCAGCCAGTTTTCATTCCACCCCACTGTCCATTAATCTAAACTGCACTTCTTAAGCTTGCCTATGAGGATGCTGTGGGACAAAGTGTCAAAAACCCTGTTGAAGTCAAGGAAGAAAATATCACTGTCCTCCTCTCATCTATCCACCCAGTCATTCTCTCATAGGAGGCTATTAGACTATTCAGACATTACTTCTCTACAGTGAATCCATGCTGACTACTTCTGTTAACCCTTTTTGCTCCACATGCTTTAAGATGACACCCAGAACAAGCTGATTCATTATCTTTCCAGGGATGCAGGTGAAGCTGACTGGCCTATAGTTTTCTGGGTCTTTCTTCTTGCCTTTTTGAAGACTGGAGTGACACTGGCTTTCCTCCAGTCATCAGGCACCTCACCTGTTTTCAAGGACCTTTCAAAGATGATGGAAAGTTGCCCAGCAATGACTTGTGCCAGCTCCCTCAGCACTCTTGGATGCATCCCATCAGGACCTCCTTCCACTTGAGCTTTTTCAGAAACTCCCTACTCAAACATTAAGGTCTCCTTCTTCCCTTGCCTGGTTTCTTGCTCTTAGGGATGCACCAATCCTAAGCTTGGAGGAAGTGGTGTTTTGAATATCAACTAGCTTTCTTGAGCCCACCTACCTTCTAGAGCCCTAACCCATAGAATTTCTCCAAGCAGTTTTTTAAACAGGTCAAAGTTAGCCCTCCTGAAGTCCAAGGTTGCATTTCTACTTGTTTTGTACTAGACATGATCCTGAACTCTTAGCTCTAATTCTCATGATCACTACAGCCAAGGCTTCCCGCAACCATAATGTCCTGTACCAGTCTCTCTTTGGTTGACAGTACAAGGTCCAGTAGTACCTTGTTGGCCCTTCCATTACTGGAGATTAAAAGTTACCAAGTTACTGGAAGAACTTCCTGGATTGTTCCTGCCTGGCTATGTGGCCTTCCCAGCAGATATCAGGGTAGTTGAAGTCCTCCATGAGAACCATGGCCTGCAATTGTGATACTAGTGAGTCCTAGAGATAACCAGAAGCTTCACTCCTTCCCCTTAGAACAGACCCATCTGTGGGGTTACTTGCAGAGGTGTCTGGATGCAGAATTAAAGAATCCTACCAGGGGTCTGGTTTTCCTTAGTCAATTCTTAGATCACCATCAGCCACTTGGTACAATGAGCAGCCCCTTCCCCAGAGCAAACTGGGTTCTGCTGAGGGAACAGCACTGATCGGAGAGGTTCTGACTTGCTCCAAACTGCTCCTTTCCAAGTAGTAACACCAATATAAGCATATTCTTATGAACCATGTGCACATATTCTAACCAGGTTGGCAGGGGTGAGGGTAACCTGTTCTGCTATGGCTGCATGTCCTTCCACGCATCCTGCTGATGTGAGTCTCCGGGAGGGCTGGGGAGCAAAGGTCTCATGCCCCCTATTTCCCACCTCCTACAGTTTCCCGTTGCGTTCCCACAGAGGACTCAGGGCCCGGTGCAACCCCGTTGCTCTTTGCCCAGGACGCCAGCCCTTGGCAGCGGCTGGGCCGAGAGGCTGGTCTGAGGAGCCAGGTCTCAAGCAAGCCCAGCCCGGGGGCGCCTCAGCCGCCGGGCGAGGTGCCAATGCTCGCCTTCCCGCAACTGGGACGGGCGCGGCCTGGAAGTGCCGCAACCTCCGGCGCTCCTCGCAGCAGGCCGAGCCGGGGCGCTGGTGAGGGAAAGCAGCCGCTCGGCGCCCGCTCTACAATCACCGGCCCAACGGAGCCGCTCTGCACTGCTACTCTATGGCCTTGGCGGAGCGTGAGGCGGCCCGGCGGGAACCCCTGCGCCTGCGCGGGTTTTGTGGTGGCGGGGCGGGTCCGCTCCGCTCCGCTTCTGCCCGCCTCGCTCGGCGCCGCGGCTCGATGGCGGTAGCGGTGCTGCGGCCGCTGGACGTCCCGCTGACGGAGCTGGCTCCGGCCACCGCGCTGCTGCTGGCGCCGCCGCCGCTCTGCGCGGCGCTGCGCGGGCGGGGCGGCTGGCTGGTGCTGGCCGTGAGGCCGGCGGGGTGCGGCGGGGCTCAAGCCGTGCTGCTGAGCGCCGTGGTGCTGGAGGCAGGCGGGCGCCGGGGCGCGGAGCTGTGGCTGCGCGGGGCCCTGCTGCGACGGCTGGGGCTCGCGGCCGGCCGGCGGGTGGCCGTGTGGCCGGTGCGCCGGCCGCCGGCGCTGACCTGGGTGCTACTGGGAGCGGCAGGGCGGGCGGGGCGGCCGGCGGCGGGCGGCACGGTGCTAGTGCGTCGAGGCGAGGCGTTGCCGGGGCCGGGGCCTCGGCCGGGCCCGCTGGTCCTGGAGGCGCGGCCGGCCCTCCAGGGGTTGCTGGGCAATGGCACGCGCACTGCCCTCGCCCCGCCGCTGCCGCCGCCTCCCGCCCCGCCGAGCGAGCCAGGGACCGGCGACGCCTCCTGCTGGCGTCCCTTCGCGCCGCCCCTCGTCTCCCGCTTCGCGGCCGCGGGGCCTGGGGGGCCGACGGTAACGGCGGGGCCGCGGCTGCGGGCGGCCCCCGGAGGCGGGGCGGGCGGTGGGGCGGAGGTGTGGGTGAGCCGGCGCGGGCTCCTGGCGCTGGGGCTCTTCCAGAGCGAGTGGGTGCGGGTGGGCCCCGAAGGGTCGGCCCGCGAGCACCTGGCGGCGCTGGTGGCGCGGCCGCCGTCCTGGGAATACCCGCGGGCCGCCCGCCGCGGGCCGGCCGAAGGCGCCGCTGTGCTGGCGCCCGCCCTGGCCTTCAACCTGGGCTGCGATCCCGTCGCCACCGCGCACGTCCGCCTGCGGGTGAGCTGAGGCTGGACACCGCCCGGGGCAGGCAGGGACCGGAGTGCCGGCGGTGGGGTCTAATGGTGCACCCTTTCCCCTCTGCAGAGGTACGAAAGAACCAGCGACGTGGATGGGAAAGGCAGCAGGTCCGTGCTTTCCGTGCCCCCCTTCGCCAAGGAGCTGTGCCTGGAGATCGTTTACTCGCCAGCCTACAGTGCTTGGGGAGGCTACAGTCAGATCCTCTACAAACACTTCAAAACACCCCGGTGAGCTACTTCGGGAGGAGATGCTGCCTCATCTGTCTGACACCCAGATTTAATAACACGTTAATGATGTGCACGATCAAGATCTTAATGCAGATGCTTCATAGTTTTGCCATATCAAATTTTACCATTTTCTGGTGAGCAAGCACACAACACCTTCTGTCCTTTAGATGTCACCTTCAGGACTCCTTCCTTGTGATCTACCATCCAATCCTGGGGTCTCCCAAGTGCTGTCCACAAACCTCCATTCTGGGTCATGTTCTTAACCCCTGTTTTCAGCTTTGAATCAAGTTGAGTAATTTAGAAGCTGGAAGTGTTTACATCTTCTGACACCTGCCCCAAGCCTCTTTCACTTGGCTGTCAAGGCTTTCTTTTGGAATTATAGTCACCGTTCCAATGATAAGGAGGCTATCTTGTCTGGAAAAATTAGTCTTTAATGGCAATTATCTCTATACCATTCTCAGAAGTTCTCCTTAGTAGTCTGAACGTGCCTATTTGCATCCAGTGCGTTGCTATTCATAGTTTTGTTTACAGGAAATGAGCGAGTTGGTGTGAATGTTCTTTTCTTTAAAAACACACATAATATGCAGTGGGGAGTACACCTGACCCAAAAGATTTACTCTCACTGATGCATCTCCCTATGGTTTTTTATGTAGGCTTGTTCAGGAGGGAGACATTCTGTGTGTTCCAACATTTGGATCTGCCGAGTTCTTAGAAGTAAATGCTAAAAAATTCCTAAGGTAGGTGGTAACAAACTGTGGCTCTATTATAAAAGAGAGAAAAATACTTTTTTACACAGAAGAGAAAATACTGTTCTACTCTTGACTCTCCTGAAGTAAGACAGTTTATTGCATTCTGATCTGTCCCTGGAATTTAGAGTTTCTCTGCCTCTTTTAGGGGGAAGAGGGAAATGTTCCTGTAGGATTATGGAGGGTTGTAGTTAAGAAGGAGGCCTGACTCACTCAAATAGTCTTGGAGGGAAGAAAAAATCAGAAAAAAAAATTATTGGAAAAAGAATGAAGAGGAAGAAGTGGGGGCCTGAGGGCATCTAGTGCCACACAAAGCAGAGTGGAAGTTGGGCTTGTCGACTTGTGACAAACACCAAGGTGCAAATATAAGCCCTTAGTGTTCCTGTTAGAAGAGCTTTCTGTTTGGACACCAGTTCTGCCTTCTTCATTTTTTCGTGTATGGCTTTGAAATAGTTCTAAATGACAGTCGTTCACCTTTGTATCAGAGTAAGCCTGCTTTGAGTGAGCTGGTGTTAATTGAGCTTATGTTAATGCAAATGCTTCAGCTGTGTCACTGAGAGATGTGCTGAGGCATGCAATGGGAAGAATTGCAGTAAGTCGTTCATGCCGGATATGCCAGCTGACATGTTGGAATGAATGCTGCTGAGGTCTGCTGTGTATTTTAAAATGAATACTGCCACAGCACCACTACGGTGAGTATTTTTGAGTCTGATTTTTGGAGGGAAGCAGGACCGTAGAAGGCGCAAGTCTTCTAGATCTCTCTCTTGCATGTCGTGGCAAACCAGAGAAGAGAGTGGAGTTCATGGGACCTTATGCTGATGTGCAAGTGGTGCAATTATTCAGAGTGCAGATAAAATAAAGGAGGAAACCTCTGCAGATCCTTTGTCCAGTGGGATATCAATGTAGGAAGAAAGGGGTTTCCTGCGAGATGTCCAGGGCAGAATGCCTGTGAGGTTCTCATGGTACTTGTGTAAGTACTAGGCTGCAACCTAGAGGACTCCACACTTTAAGGCTTTATATGCAGCAGATAGATCTCTGTGCAGTTGTAGTGAAGGAAGTGATGGCAGAAAAGATAATGTCTTGAGCTCTTAGATAAGTAAGGTTAGTACAGCTATACTTGCATGGACTAAAGCCATTAGCAGAAGTTGTAACTGTTGACAGCGCTGTTGGTCTGTCTGGCCAGACAGCACAGCAGGGTCTGTAAAGGATCCGTATGGAGAGGGCCCACAGGAGAGAGCAAGAGTATCTCTGCTGACCTGTGCCTTTCAGCTGTCTTATTGACAACTCTCTTTTTCCTGCCTTCAAGATCTTGACTCTGCAATTTAGGCAGCTTGTCTTTTGCCTTAGGTGGCCAGAGCTTTACTTCAAAGTGAGGAACATTTTTGGCATGGTGGAAGGCAAGCAGCCTGAGGGTTACCTCGTGGACACCCAGAACACCTCTCTCTTTCTGGTAAGATGTCAGTGGAGAGGAGGGAGGGTGTACAGGAGATTGGCAGCTGAAGTTGTACTATGGATGATGAAGGTGTCTGTGGAGGTCTGTGTTTCCTGCCATTGAAAAATGACATTTCAGCACAGACTTCATTATTTGGTATCTGTCTTTTCTCAGGTGGTGTTCTACAGTGCCATTTTCCTTTCCTCACAGGTGGGTTCAACAAACTGCGCTGTCCCATCTGCTCCAGCCTATAACTGCCACGAGTTCTGGAGCAGTTTGTCTCCTGCTGGACTTTCTGATATTGTGAAGCAGCTCTGTGATACTTTGCGGCCTCACCTGAGCAGTCGGTGAGTTAGAATTCCTTCTACCAAGTCTCAGGAATGCTGGGACCTTGACCACAAGGAGAACTGACTCTGTGTTACAGGGCAAGTGCACTGAGTGGGTCCAGCAGCATTCTCCTCTCGGGGCCAAGTGGCAGTGGGAAACTGATGGCTGTCAGAGCTGTGTGTAGCTGCCTCAACCTCCACCTCTTCAAGGTAATTTCTCCTGAGGTCAGCTGATAGGTGTATTTACAACATACAAAGAATTTCCTAAGTTTCTTTAGGTTAGCCATACCAACACCTCTGCTGCAATCATGACACAAGCGTCCCAGAAGCTGCTCCCAAGCAGACAAAACAAGTCTAAATATGCTGAACTTAGCAGCTTTCTATGGCACAGGTAATGGCTGCTGGTGGGCAGAAATTCAGTCACCACTTGGATCAGCCTAAAGGTGCATCTGGCCCCCTGACCTGTGTTTTAGATGCTCAAGAAGAGAGCATAAGCATGAAGAGATGTTTCCTCCAGTACTTTGGGATCAATAATTTGGAGACCTCACCATGGGGTGCATTTGTATCTTTCTTTACTAATTGTATCTCTCTTTACTATTATTGCTTTCAGTCTGATGTTCTTAATAGGTACTGCAGTACATGGCTGTATTTCATGAGACTTAACTTCCTATTACTTGACAGGGCACTGAGTTGATACTATACTCCAGGGTGGCTGTAACTAAAATTTACTGAGAAAAATTGTAAGGGTGATCAGGGCAGGAATTGCAGTGGCATTAGGTGTTTTCAATTGCCCCTGCATAGGCTGGGCAAAAGGTGTGTTGAGAAGCTGACAGTGGGATGTGTGTGAAGGTCTTGCCATAGTTAAAGTGATGGTTGAAGGCTGGGAATGGAATAGGAGTACTCACCAGTGAGTCTTCATGATCAGCAGCAGAGCTCTGCAGGCATCTTCACTGGGATCTCACAATAATCTGGAAAGGAGGAAAATTGTGATGTGATGGTTTGTTAATAACCCAAGTTATTAAAGGTAAGAGAAAAAAGGATATAATCTGTTCTTGGACTACAGGAGAGCTTTAATTAGACCAAATGACTGAGCAGTGAAATGGAAGGTAAAATTAACTGCAGTAGTTTTTAAATGGAAAATGATAGATATCAAGCAAAATGTAGCCAGTCAGTATCAGGAATTTAGTTTTATGTCAATGGACTTGTGAAAACTTGAGCTCTCTGAATTGAGAAAGAGATGGCTGGATTGGGAAGATTAATAAATAGCTACAGGAGGGGTATCACAGCCAGGGCTTTGGTTGCTTGTTCCATGGGACTCACTTCGAGAAACCTGGTCTCCTGGGGGCTGATGGAGTACATCTGTCAGAGAAGGGGAAGAATATTTTTGGCCACAAGCTGTCCCAATTTAGTGAGGAAGGCTTTAAAGTAGAGTTGACAGGGGAGAGGATCCTCAATTCTGCCCACTTTGAGTTCAGTGCCCTAGAAATAGATGCCCTGGCCCCAGAGAAGCATCAGAGGCCAGCAAGAGAGCATCCTCTCTCTTACTAATAACATAACCCCAGGTAAAAAGAGTGAGTGGAGGCAAGTTCGTGGGCATGGTAGAAGGAGAGCACCTCCCTTACCTGCTTCTATTCCTCAGGTGCCTCTGAAAAACAGATATGAGGCTGTCGGAAAGAGCACCACTGGAGGAACAACTCGACTCAATATGAGCACATCGTTCTCCTAAACGGAGCTACGAGCTGAGCCAATGTGGCTGAGTCATGGAGCCAATCTGGCTGAGTCATGCCCCCTTCAGCCGGACTATTGGCTGGACCCAAAGTAACGACTGCAATCAATGTGATTGTGCCAGCGTCCTTCATCTTTATTCACAACCATTCTACAGTTACAGTGTTTCTAAAAGCAAATGTGTTTACATCTTTTACTATTGGTCAAACAGCAGAGCTACAGAAATAACAGTTATCATTCCTCCTCCCGTGTGAAGCTAGCAGTTTCTCAGGCAAAGTTTTGCAGGTGGACAAAGTTCTATTTTCTACATTCCAAGGGAGGAAGACAGGTATCTCTTATCAGTATTTCGAGGCCTCTTCAGAATTAGCTACAAAGTCAGTTTCTCACAGTTCCTTCACAGTTGCTCATTAAGTCTTATCAACATGGGTTGTTCACTGACAGTAAATCATGACCTTTTTCTGTGAGTAAACTCTCCACAAAAGTGTATGAGTTTGATGTTTCCCTGACAGAGCCCCAAGGGCTTGCACTGAAGCAACTTTGCAAAGTCAACATTATCTTATTTCAGATCCCTGCTAAGGACTTGCACTGAGACAGTTTAAGAGTTAGAGAATAGATAAGTTTGATTTATTAAAGCAACAGATAAAATAGGATTGGAGTTGCCATGGATAAATGAAGTAACTGAAAAAAGGAAAATCAATCTTGAATTCGTAATTCCTGGGTAACATCCAATGCAGTTGAAGCCTTTGTAATAGACCTAATAGATAATAGCAATGCTAGGAAAAGATATACCGTGTATTGAAGGTACAATTATTGCCAAAAAGGCATCATTGTCTCAGGTGGAGAAAGAGTACAGCCCATCAACCATCTCTGCTAGATTTTCAGTCTTCTTCCTCTCCCCCTGAGATGTATTCCACATGTGAATTTTTATATCCTGATCTCATCTGTCCCTGATTTCTAGGTGACATCTAGCATGCTTTGGGTGGAGAGTTGAGTAACATAGTCATGTACGTTTAGCATGTTCTCCATTAGACTCGTTACCATACCTCGGGGTGTAAACTGTAGTATTAATTTTGCTGTTAATTAGGCAAAGGTTTTTGCTTGATACTGTAGCCTTCAAGATCTGTGTCAAAGTTGCTTGCTTTTGTCGTTTTAGATTAAAAAGTAACATCTTATGATCACAAAACTTCCTTTTTTGTTCAGTGGGTCTCCACCCCCAGAGACAACATAAGAATATAATGGTTGCAAACATCTTAACCTTTCTCTCAAAGTGCACTAAAAAATCCTGCATTCCTGTCACATGGCAAGTTGGGCCATTATCCCACAAAAATCCTCCTTGCCAGTCTTCCACTATTTTCCCACAGTGGTCAGCTCCTTTCTTTGGTTTTCTGCAATGCTTTCTTCTTTTTTTCTTAAAATTGTATTTAACTTAATATATTTTTCTTAATAAAACTAGCTTGGTCACCCAAAAAAACGCAATATGTCAGGCTCGAAATCTCTCAAGACCTAAGTGTTAAATTATATTACATGTATATTAATCCTACTCTTGGTAAACACTCACTATTTCTCAGCTAGCTTTATATATCCTCTGTGCTTGTATACCCATATTTGACATTTCTTTCCAGTCCCATGTGTAAATGCTGCCTATATACATGTGATTCTGAAGTGTTTACACACTAAGTTCGCAGCTGGGCCGTGGGGGATAATGGATATTCATGACCTGTAGTCTTGGTCCTCTCATCACCCAGAGTGGCTGTCTCTTCCAGTCCTTCACATTACTAACATCAATCTCCTATCTCTTCTTTCTCAAGAATATGTAGGGGACACATCCCCTTCCTTACTGCTCTTAACTTTCTGTTCTTCCATGTGCTGTGTATCAGACTGTCTGCCCATGGTTATCTATTACAGTACTGAGTGGAGTATGGTTAGATTGTCTGTCCTAGAATGGTCTAGGATTTGTATCAATGAATAAGGGGACCTTTCCAAGACTTGCGCATTCTTTGTACAAAGATGAAAAAAAACAAAAAGAGCAAACAAACAAAGCAAAAAACACAACAGCAAGACGTGCCAGGTCAACACCTGGCTTCAAGACTGGTGTCACTGACAGAACTTTGGATTTTTTGACCATGGGTTACTCTACACTACACCAGGTTTGCTGGCATTGGATGAAACACACAAGAGGATCCTTGCACTGGAACTGTCAGGGCTTATTGACAGGGCTTTAAACTAGATTTGAAGGGGGAAGGGGATAGA
>JAOEGS010011751.1:25000-39104 GCA_025447755.1 Corythornis vintsioides | reverse complement strand
AGAAAACTAATAATAATTGTTTTGTTTTACAGGTACTAAGCCAAATGATCTACAACTGATAATATCAATGTTAAGAATGGATGAGGAGGAAAAGAAGAAGGGAGATGATGTAGATGAGTGTTTACAAACTCTGCTGACAGAAGAATCTCAGCAAAGTACATCGGGAGAAAATGCTGGCTGTGAGTCTTCATCTCAGCAGGAAACAAAGCTTATATCAAAAGTGTTCTTGGACCTTGAAAAGAAAAGAAAAGAGAATGACACAAACAAAAGGGCACTCTCAGGATCACCAAGCCTGGATAATGTTGAAGGAAACAAGCCTGAAAATGTCTCCAGAAAAAGAAAGTGGACTTCTTCAGAAGACATGAAAGATAGTGAAAGAAAAATGCCCAAAGTCATAGCTGGAGAAGTAGGTAGTATGTTAGCAGGAGCTGCAGAGAAGGAAGGAGCTGCCAGTTGTCTTGGTGATGACATGTTTGACTCAAATTTCCTGTGCCTACATTGTGATTTTAAATGTGCTGATGGTGCCATATTGAAAATTCACAAGGAAAATAAACATTCACATGAGGTGCCAGCTGCTGTTGCTGATAAGTTATCTTCTTCTGGAGAAATCAGTGTTGGCTATACAGCTGGAAACATAGACACAGATCTTAAAGGCAAAATGAGCGATCACTGTTTACCTTCCTGCTCTGATATAGAAAAACAGAAACAAGAAAGCCCCTCTAAACAATCCAAAGAGCAAACATGCCCTCACTGTAGTTGCACAGCTGAATGTAGCTCAGCATTGCATACTCATGTTAAGCAAGATCCTGAGAAATGCAAGGTATTTTGTTGTGATCTTTGTGGTTTCCAGAGTGCTGAGGAAAATCTCCTGAATTCTCATTTCCTTGGCAAGACACACCTTCGACGCCAAAATCTTGCTGCGCGGGGAGGATTTGTACGGATATTGACAAAAAAATCCTTTAAAAACCAACAGTCTACTGCAACAAAAGAGAGGAATTTTGGAGCAAAACTTAGGACCAGTAAATTAAGGGCAAAAACTACTGATTCAAAAGAATTAAGTGTTTGCAGTGCACTGAAAGGCTCAAAAGTAAGCTTGTCTAAACTAAATGATGGCGCCGAACTTGTTGAAATGGTACCATCTTCAAATATTCCCACTGAAAAAACAGATACTGTGACAGAAGAAATGTTGCTTTCTTCCAGTGTAGAAGGAAATAATGAAGTCCGTACTGAAAAACTAGAAATACCAGGACCTTCAGAAAATAACTTGCAGAATAAAAAACTCCCTCCAACTACAAAAAAGATAGTCAGTGGTTTAAACATGACAAGGAGATTTGATAGACTGGAGCATAAAAGAAATGTTTTCTTGTTAAGATCTTCATTTGGACAGAGCAGGTCTTTTAGGTTAAAGAGACAGTTTAAAAGAAGGTACAGTTTTTTGGGTAATAGTAAGAGAGGCAGGTGTGAAATTCAGAGAGTACACATGAAGCGCATCTCCAGCACACAGCTGAAACCTGATGATTCAAGCCCTATGTCACATACAGAATTAGAAACAGATGCTGAAAGTAATAGTAATACAACTTCACAAATTCAGGGACTGACTGAAGATCAGCCAAGTACTCTTTCTTCCAGCACTACAGATAATAAAGATTGTGATGTTAAACTTACTGCTGATCATGATGTTCTTCATACCTGCAATGATTGTGGTCATGTTTTTCAGAACAAAAAAAGTTTGGAAATCCATGTTGTAGAGCTTCATAGAAAAAGGATCCAGTTTCATTGTCAGATGTGTAGTTATTCCTCTGGAGTCAGGGAAGACATGAAACAACACTGTCAGGACAGTAAACACCAGATGGGTGACTGTAGCTTTAATTGTCTGCTCTGTTCATTTACCAGCTTGAATGTGATCAGCCTTCAAAGCCATATGAGTGAAGTGCATCATATGTCCCATAGTTGTCCAACTTGCATTCTATTTTTTCAAAAAGAAGAAGAGCTAATAAAGCATCAGAAAACTGACAAACACGTTGACAAACACAGTGGTTCATTATTTCAGCAAGATACTCCTTTGAGTAACAGCGATCAGACCTTGCAAGCGGTAATTTCTGCTGACTCAGTAGTGAACAACAGTCAAAATCCTGCAAAAGAAACAGAAGTATCAGTGAAAGCAAAAACTCCAGACTCCTCCATAAATCATAGAAGTGAGTTAAAGTATTCTGTCCTGAATAAAACCCAATTTCAATGTAAAAAGTGTTTCTATAAGACAAGATCATCCACAGTTCTTACGAGGCACATAAAACTCCGCCATGCGCAGGAGTATCACTTCCTTTGCAAAGCATGTAATCTCTACTCACTGAGTAAGGAAGGAATGGAGAAGCATATCAAAAGAAGCAAGCACCTTGAAAATGCCAGGAAAAATAACATTGGACTTCGGTTTGAAGAATGTATTGCAAAGGTCTGTGTTGGCATTGGGGGGATTAGAACAGTGGTGGATCCTTCCATTTCTGGGAGTGGGAATACAGAGTTGGATAAAGAAATTATACATGTTTCATCCTCTTCTGCGGAAAATATATCAAGAAATAAAGAATTAATTCCACTTGATCAAAGAATTGGTGAAAGTGAATTGGTTTTAGCTAATGCACCCAAAAGAGGGAAACCCAAAGGCACTATTTCTAGGACTTGTACCCATTGTGGTCTTTTGGCTTCCAGTGTTACAAATTTGACAGTTCACATCAGACGAAAGCACAGTCACCAGTACAGCTATTTGTGTAAGGTGTGCAATTATTACACCGTGACCAAAGGAGATATGGAACGCCACTGTGCAACCAAAAAACACAAAAGTCGTGTTGAAATAGAAGGATGTGGGAAGCAGAACTTGGAGATCGTCATTAGCCCTGAAGGAGGTAATTTTGAACCCACGAGCAAGAAGATTAACAGCCCCATGTCTGCCTCGTGTGAACACATTGAAGATGGTAGCCAGTCATCAGATTTGGAAAGTTCTGTCTTAGACAATCAGGAAGTTGAGCAAGGAGATGCTGAACTAAACATTGTAAATGTCAGGAGGCCATCAGATTTGGAGAATACTAACAATCCATTAAATACAGACCAAGGTATATTTCTGGAACCAGCGACGGTTACTCAAGATGGTGACTCAGGCTTCCAGAGAAGAACGACGGGTGCAAACGACAACAAGTGCGTTTACTGCAGCTTCACTGCTCATTCTTCTTCTTCCTTAGAGCTGCATGTGAAGCGAAAACATACAAAGCAATTTGAATACTACTGCATGGCTTGTGACTACTACGCCGTCACTCGCAGGGAGATGATCAGGCATGCAGCTACAGAGAAACACAAAGCTAGAAGGGAATCTTACGTTTATCCTTCTTTTGGGGAGGAATCAAACGCAGCAAACATCACAAAGGAAAGTGCTGCTCTGTCTCAAGAGGAGGCCCATCACAGTGCAGGAGAATTGAAAACTGCTTTAGGTGAAACAAAATGTGCCAGCGACTCAGCAGAAGGTGATCCTATGAGTAAAAGTTTAACTGAGTGTACTGTCTTAGATGAAGGTGCGTCTCTAGGAATGCCTAAAGGTGGCAGGTCCCAAAGTGCAGTAGAAGGTGAAGTTAGAGAGGAGTGTAAAAACGGAGGTGAGAAGCTTTTTTGTGAAGAATTCCAGCAAACTCCTCAAAAAGATGAAGTTGTGAAAATTGACAAGGAAGTATCAATTAAAGAAACAGGTACTCTTGAAATGCAGGAAAGCATGCTCAACTCAGGTGATGATTGCACTGTGAAAAATGAAAATAGATTAAGCAGCCCAAACTTGAATTCAGGAAAAGCCAAGGAAAGCTTGGAAGCAAATAGAGAAAACCCTGAAGTAGAGTGCAGAAACACAGACATTCTCAAAAAAATATCACTGGAAAAACCCAGCCCACTTATGCTAACTCTTCCAGAAACAAGTAGTGCAGTAGAGCAATCAAATTTTGCTGGAAATGTTGGAGAAATGGTACAAAATATGCATAGTTTAGAGGGTGACAGAAGTTTCAAAGAGGATCCTACTGGGGAGGCGGAAGAAGCCCTTATGGAAGCACAACGTGAAGCAGAAGTAACTATAAATAACAACGTTTGGGAGGCAGATGGCTCAACAGCTGAGGGCATGCGAGAAAGTAGTAATGAGGCTTTAGGAACAGTTATCAGTGCTGATGATAAAGGAAAGGCAATGCAAAATTTTGGCAAGTTTGATTCTTCAATAGTGAAGTTAAAAAGCCATCAAGATGGGGAGGCCTCTGCCCATTCTGCTGAAGGGCAGGTGTCAGGTGAAGGCAGAGCTGGAGAACTCGCTCTGAAAGCAGAGCCTTCATCAAGCGGTGGAAAAAAGAAGAAGTCGGAAGGAATTTCCCTTGGGGAATCGACACGTATTCGTTGCGATGACTGTGGTTTTCTAGCAGATGGTTTGAGCGGACTAAATGTTCACATAGCCATGAAACATCCTTCAAAAGAAAAGCATTTTCATTGTTTACTCTGTGGAAAATCATTTTACACAGAGAGCAACCTTCACCAGCACTTGGCCAGTGCCGGGCACATGCGGAATGAGCAGGCGAGTGTGGAGGAGCTGCCTGAAGGAGGTGCTACCTTCAAGTGTGTGAAGTGCACAGAGCCCTTCGATTCAGAGCAGAGCTTGTTTCTCCACATCAAAGAGCAACACGAAGAGCTGTTGCGGGAAGTGAATAAGTACATTGTGGAAGACACTGAGCAAATAAACAGGGAGAGGGAAGAGAACCAAGGCAACGTCTGCAAGTATTGTGGGAAGATGTGTAGAAGTAGCAATTCCATGGCCTTCCTAGCTCACATCCGTACCCATACAGGTATGGAAACGCTCTCTTTGCAAGTGGTTTCTTTCAAACAGGGTAAATGGGTCTTTTTCTGCTTGTTAATCTCTTTAACATTTCTTAAGAACTGGACTCATATCTCCCGATGAGCCCCCAATGAAATTAAAAATTACCTAAAGGGGTATGAAAATACTGCAGTGATCAAAGGGCAGAAAATGTAAGCACAGTCAACCTTCTGCTTTTTGTTTCATATAGAGAGATTTCCTTCCCTTTAATCTAAATTCTAACCATTAATTGGTTCTTAAATTTATATAATGAAGCTGTGGTAGTTTGAGAGAACAATTAGCTGTTCTTTCTGACTTCCTCTTCCTTGCAGTTAATATCCAAATTGTTTATTTCATTTCAATTCAGTTACACTTTTAGCATGACATAATGGTTCAGGATAGAGATCTGATATTACATCATTGCTAAATAAATACCAATAAGAAGCAGACAGAGATTTTTATAGAAATAAGTTATGGGACTTAGAACGGGTCAGCCTATTTTGGAAGGGAGAGTGTAATGCTGATGTGATGCACAGGGATGTAGCATCTGATTTAGGTTCTGTGCTGATCACACTTTCAATTCATTTTTATGTTTAATTTTAAGTGGAAAATTTAAAAACATTTTTGCAGAAAAATGCATAAGCTGCAGTTCTAAATTTATGTAAAAATTCACTGCGATGTTTCTATAAACCTGCCATACATTCTTTATTTTAAATAGACAGCTTTTCTAAATCACTGAGCTCTGCTTAGACAAGTGGTGTCTCCATGGTTGAATTTATGAGTGGATTTGAATAATAAATTCACATTTCAATGAACATATTTTCATTAAAACTGTAAGGTTTATTTTACTGTACTTTTAAATAATGGCTTATTATGGAAGCTATAGTTTAAATTCATGCAGTATTTGAAACTTAGTGCATGGTTACAAGGAAGAGAACAAAAAGGTAGGAAAAAAGAAACGAAAAAGAATGGTAATTCCTGGCATAATCCTAAAATAGTTTTGTAAGGGTTTTTTTTATGAAAAGGCAAGGGCGAGACTCGTCAACAAAGTTTAAAATTGATCTTGGGGAACAGTGGCATTGTATTTCAAACCTTTCGAAGGAGTTTATTATAACTGCAGTATTCATGTATACCAATAACTCACGTACTTAATACTTTCAGCATTGCTCCTACCCTGTCAATAACACAGTTATCTGTATTGCTTCAGCTGATACCCAACTTGGAATGCAGTGCAAAGTCTTTAGAGGGATGCTCATGTTCACATGGCCAGAACAGCTGTATAAGCCCTTAATATGCCCTCTTATGGCAGATAAAACTGAATAAAACTAAGGGGGAGGATGCTAATGGAGCTCTCTTTAGAATTCTTTATGCAACTGTCTGGTCAAGACATGTTGCTTATAATTGATGTGTCCATTACTTGAATTCTCTTGTAATTATAGTCAATAAGTCTTGTAAATGTGTTAAAGCTCACTAAAAGCATACAAATTCAAGAACAGAGTAAGGCTAATAATTTAAAATAATCAATGTAGGCATTTCAGCACTTAATTTCCCTTGTGTGTTGATAGCTGATCATTCTTAATCCATTAAGATTTATTTAGTCGTTTACAATGCAAAATAGGTTTGCACTGGTCACTTGTGCCATTTGAAAATGTCCACCAGGTTAAGTGCAGAATGTAGTCCATTAGTCTTCCTTGACTATATGTATTAATTGCATTTAAAATCAAGTTAATGTGGATGTGAAAGTGAGGTAACTATCAATATATGACAAAGCAACCCTACTTACATAAGTTACATCATTGATTGTAACATTTAGTAAAAGTTAGTGTACTTTTTAACATCTTGTGTGTAGGTCTTATCATGAAGTATATTTTTATTGTGCTTTTGGATGGCCCTAAATATGCAAAGCAGTAAAAGAATACATTTCATTTTGCAAGTCATTTTTGGTGGTGTGTGTGGAGGAGGTGTAGAAGGGTTACAGAATAGAGTTTTATCTGCTCTCTTTCTCATGGCACCTTTAAACAAAATGCTTTTCTTATGCTGTGCTTATTCACATAAATAGTAATGTGGAAACTTTTATTAATAGTTAATGGGAAGAAGACTTTCTCTTCCAATCTGTATTCTTGTATTTGTGAATCCCTTTGTGTCTTACAGAACATTTTCTTCCAATCTGTATCACAAGGGATGCAACTGAGTAAGAAACAAATATTTTGGGTTATTTGGACTAGTGAAAGAAGGAACTGACCTACTACTCCACCAGCTGTGTACACACTGGCTTATAACACTGGAGAGGCAAAGTGCCATGTTTACCTGGGTAACACCAGGTACATCACAGGAGCAGAGCTTCCCATTTTCCCATCACTTGTTCTGACTCTGTGCTTTAAAAAGAATGTTTCTTCAGCATCCAGATGTGCATATATAAACATATATATATATGTGAAACCATATCTAACCCCCTCTCTTTTTTCCTTTATTGAGTAATTGATGATGGTTTGGGGGAAGGGAAAGCTGTAGAAAGATGCAACTAATAAATTCCATTAATAGAAAAATAATGTTTCAAAATGCCGTTAAGTAATGTAGGAGATTTTCACATTGCAAATGAAAGGGAAGCTTTGCTAGAGAGGAGATAACAAGTAAGTCCATCACACGTTGACAAGTGAAAATGAGGAAGTGTAAAGAAAAATAAAAGGAGTATTAGAGGTGGAAGACTTTTCAGTTCACAGTTGATGGAGGTCCCATAAACTTAATTAACAAACAACATCTTAGGAAAAATCACCTGCAACCATATAATCTTTGTTACATTTCTCATCAGATTTCTCAGCTAATGGAAGTTTTGCTCAATGTGTGGTATCTTACTCCCCGTTTCCTAAGCACAGGAGGAAATGGTATGATGACACTTAAGACTCACCTGGATCTGTTCCTGGGTGACTTGGGCTAGGTGATCTTGCTATGGCAGGGGGTTTGGACTAGATGATCTTCTAGGTCCCTTCCAACCCCTAACATTTTGTGATTCTGTGATTCTATGATATTTCACACGTCTGTGGTCACTTTGCACTGTGCCTGAGCTTGTGGAATCTCCTTTAGAGACTTTCAAGACCTGTCTGGATCTGTTCCTGTGTGGCCTGCCCAGGGTGTTCCTGCTCTGACAGGGGGATTGTACTTGCTGATCTCCAGACGTCCCTTCCAATTCTGTGATGTTGCCTTAGGTTGGCTTAAAGCTGAGGCAGTTAATTTTTTTTATAGTTTTAGGTTTCTTATTGTCCTAACACAAAATAAGAACTACGAACTTAAGTCTTTTGTGTTAAACAGTAGCATGGTTTGTGTCTGTCTGACCAGAACTCTTAAATTGAGTCTGTTTTCAATTTGATTTTATTTTTTCCCAATTCTCTTGTTAAGAACTTTATTGTTTACTGCTGCCATCAGAAAATGTATGCTTTGCATCCATGCCATAACTTGTGGGTAAAGTAATTCTGTGAGGGTTTTTTTTTTGTTTTGTTTTCTTAAAGTAATTTGGTTGGAAAGATTCTAATTGAGAGTATTTTTCTCATTTTTCTGTGATCTAAAAGCCAAGTGCAAAACCAATAGTATCACTTTTAACAGAGCATATGAGAAGCATTAAAGTTTGTGATAATAAAAGTAAGATTAAGAAATGGTAATTCCTTCAGCGTAATTTCAGGTAGCCTTATAGCAAATTAGTGTAACTCTCAGTTCAATGTCTTCATCTTAAACATAAAATTTTGGGTAGTTCCATCCAAGAACACACTGGAACAAATTTGGCACCAGCAACCTAAAAGGGAGGAGCGTTTCTTTTGTTTCAGGTGGTAAGTACTGACTGGAGCCTGCCAGCACTTGATTTTTCATGGAGTTTAAATGGAGATGTTAACAGATACTCAGCTCTGGATCTGAGAAATAAATAAAAAAACCTCAAGGCCTCAGTGATTTTTTGGATGAGAGCAGTCAACAGAATAACACATTTCTGTATTGTCAGCACACTGTAGCCTCGATTGGTCTGAACTCGAGTTCTTCACAGAGGAGTCATGTAAATGGAAAACAGCAAAGGTCTGGTGTGGAGCCCTGCGGGACACCTGCAGCAACAGGATCAGCTACGGATTTACAATTTAATCAGTAGGAGAGAAACTAAGGGGACACAGGATTCAATCCACCTGATATTTTAATTCTATGACCAAAAAAAGAGCAGTATAAACACCAATAGATCTTAAAAAATCCTCTCCATCTGTGGCTTTGATGTTCTTAATTGTTGACTTAGTCTTTAAGCTCATGTTAAAACATCAACTTTTAATACTCCTTTAAATGCAAAGATAGGTTTGGAGGGGTTTTTTAATATTTTTTAAAATTTTTTATTTGCACGAGTCAGAATGCAGTGTTGATGTGGAATGTCACTAAATTAATGATTAATTGAGTTTTATTAGGATCATTTAAATAAACTGAATTTTTCCAGTGTGATTGATAGAATGTGATTGCTGTTAGCTGCAATCACATTCTGCTTTTGATATTTAAACATATAAAGCTGACTAGATATAACCATTCAGGTACTAAATATATTTTACATCTACTTTCAACAGTAGAAATAAAAGTATTAAGAGATCTGGCTTCATTGTCATTGGACTGTGAAATATTCAACCTTGTCTGCCTGTGCTTAGTAATGTTGACTTTTTTATTTCAGTTAAAGATTAAAATTAAATGCTTCATTTTTTGTCAGCTTTTTAGAATTAAATTGAAATTTAAGACTCTAAAATTTTTTACTAATCCTCAGTTTCACCAGTGGATTCTTGGAGGATATTCTGTTTTCAAGGGCAAAGCAAAAAGGTTCATTGATCAAGTATGATACGCTGCAACATTTTTCTTATCAGAGCTCTTTACGTGTGTTTATTAAAGATCACATATTTCATATTATGCTTAACTGTATTGGAAGAATTACTTCACAAAACATCTACTAAACATAATATGGAAACTCTGTGACCATATTCTACTTACTTTTAACCGTAATTCTATGATTTTGATTTATTGATTTAAGGATTTAGTGGTCAGAAAATTGGGAAGTTCTACAGCACGCTTTAGAATGTGGTTACTGTATAATAACATGTGTCCAAATTAACTATTTCACTTAAAAAAAAATAATACTTTTTCCATTGTTGAGAGGGGATGACTGTTAATTAAATAGACAAATAAGTTGACTTTTTTTCTGAACAGATGTGATACAAGAAATAGGCTGGTGTTTCATCCTTGGAGAAATAATTTCAGTGTTCTTTGGTCTGCAGTAGACATTTAATATTAAAGTTTGTTCTTGAAATAAATAATAGCCAAAATGTCAATACTTCTGGTTTGTGGAATAATCATAAATTCTTGACCATAAAACAGTCATAAAGGCATAATATTTTATCCACTGTATATTCATACATTGCATGTCATTACAATAGCTAGGTGATGAATCATTTTCTGTGTGTGACAGAACAAATCTGAAATACCAATGCTAATGTGAAATCTATTCAAAGTCAGAAGACTTGTAAAATTACTTTAAACAGTTTTTCTTAAAAAACAAGCACATTTTACAGTTTACACCAGTATCAAGCCACTTTAAGACCCTTACCTCATTTTCAACATTGGGAAATGGGGAGAGGTGTAAAATCACTTCAGCCGTATTGCTGACAGGTTATCTACTTAGTGTATTTTTTTTCTTTTGCTATTTTGTGGAGTTTTTCAATAATAAAAAAGTGTGAATTATTATTGAATGTTAAATGAGTAGTTTCCATGATGTTGAAGTTAAGGAACCTTTAATATGTAATGTAGAGTATATACTGTCTGTGTCCTAGGAGTTATAAATTTACGTACGAGATACTTTTTTTTGTTAGGCAAGAATCTCAAGCAGGTTAAATGTGGGATAGGCTTTTTTAATGTGTTTTTTTTTTTCCCTAGGATTTTTTATTTCTTTAACTGTGGGTGATACATTATTCTAATTCAACTCATATCTTATGCTAAATTTTACTTAGGATCAAAGCCATTCAAGTGCAAGATATGCCACTTTGCAACAGCTCAGCTTGGAGATGCCAGAAACCATGTCAAGAGGCACCTTGGGATGAGGGAATACAAGTGTCATGTCTGTGGGTGAGTAAATTGAAACACTCTCCACCGTGGTTAACCAGGAGAAGAGTGCAGGATATGCATTGTTTCAGAATTGAAAACTGTGATGTGAGCAAGAGTGGCTAAAATTATGCATGCATATCCTCCTTTCCATTGTTATGGTAAATTCCTTAAATACAGTTATGACATTCTTTTCCCACTTCTAATCCTGCACTGAAGATGAGCAATTTTATGGGCTACAAGGTCAATTTGAACCTGTAATCTGTAAATTGACTAAATTATAGGATGTTCATTCACATTGCCAGGGAGAACTGTAAATTCCATTTAAAGACATAAAAAATATATAATATAGACTTTACTGTGTGGGGTTTTTTCTTTAGCTATACTGTTTTAATTTTAGTACCATTAACAGATTTCTGGACTCCATTAGGGTTTTCATTCTTTAGGAAAATAAAACAGAAGACTGATTTTTGAAACAAACTGATCTAAAATACTGCAGGCATAAGAGTCAAAAAATAAATTGAACTCTTTTATGTATGCTTGTGTTCTTGTTTGTTACTAAAAAAAATCTTGTTTTTCTTTTTTACTTAATCGTTATTTCCTCAGAAGGATCGTTCATAATGTTTAATTGTCCTTCAAATGTGTTGCATTTAATAGGAGGCATTGAGACTCCTTAATGCAAAACTAATTAATTTAGCAGAAATGTTTAAAAGGTTTTAAAATGCCATGGCATATATGGTACATCATGGGACATTCGAAGTTGGATTTTAATGCCCTAGTTCTGATTAAAAATATATTTTAATGTTATTATGCTGGAGAAATTAACCAATATATGCATCATATAAAAACATTTTACTCAAACCTATGTAACCTGCTATAGCAGTCTTATGGCTAATGTGTAGAACAGCACAGGTTCTATTAGATGATGATGCAGTGCACACATGAATGGTGTGGTGTGGTGTTGAGGATAATATTCAGCAGGAGGGATTTTTTTAGCCTTAGTATACCCATCTACTGCAGGACAAAGTGAGTTACACATTTTAAAGGACAAGTGAATCTTCAACTGAAGATGCAGCTGAGTGATTTTCCCTGATTCATCTCTCTGTTTTTCAAATAATTTTACATGCAGCATTATGAGATGCTTTGAATATTTTCACTCACTTAAGAAAATTAATTGCTGACTTCTTGAAACAAGAAATAAAAATGTATGAGCCTAATTCTTGAGTCCACTGAATATCAGTAGTAGTATAACTTGTGCTACTCCTTATTTTGCAGCATGTTTAAAATGAACATTATACACGGTAGGCTATTTTCTATTGTCTGAAAAATGTTATTTACTGTCTCTTCTATATGAATTGCCAAGAATTTGGCATGGAAGATAGTTAACAACTACAGATCCACAAAACTGTTTAGCTAAGGCTAAGCTCTGTTCTTTAGTAGCTGTCAACAAACGACAGTGGTTCTTCATTCTTTTGACTGAAACTGAAAAATCTTTATGTTCTTTAGCTATGTTATTGTGAGAGGAAAAGTGAAAAAAGTATCAAAATAGCTAATACCATATCTTTTGCAAAATGAGAATTAAAATGGTTAGGATTTGTCACAGTACCTCTTTTTTTTAAAAAAACCTCATTCCTTCACTTCAGGATTGGCATGTTCTTAGAATCTGTCTCTGAAATTACACAACTCCCAATTGCACTTCATGATGGGTATGCAAGAGAGAAAGCAAAACATGTAAGAATGATTTAACTGTGGACTTGAATGTTAGTCACTTTGCTAAACTGATTGCTCACTGCATGTTGCTGACACGTCATACCTGGTGGCCAAGCAGGTACTCATTTTCCATTTTTGTGTGGTATGGTATTGCAAAATTTTCATCAACACAAAGCTGTGCTATTTAGATACAGCAAAACAATAAGCTGGAGACAGACACTACAATGCCCTCTGCTCACAAAAATCTGATTTTTATATCTGTTTGAATAATCATCACATTTCACTTGCTGTGCACCAAAAATGTATTTTAAGTATTATATATTAACACTGATGTAATTGGAAAAGACTTTTTTGTACCAGAATTGATCAGGATTTGAAGGAGGAATGACCAGTGCAGTTTGAACCATAGTCCAAATAATGAATATGCCATCCTTAAACGTTTCCACATTTAAGAGAAGACAAAAAAAGTGTAATAGCCTGTGCTGTATTTCTGTGATTTTAATTGAAAGGATTGGGTAGAGTGTCAGTTAAAAAATAAAGTAGCAACATAAAAAAAAAAATTAAAATTGGTGGGATTGGCTATCGGATTAGTGGCACTATAGAGCATTGGTACATTAACGCCACTGACAATGTCAATTCATTATCATTGATGGCTAAATAATCTTAGAAATGCTCAGTGGACCTATTAGTTCCTGAACATAAGCAGCGCATGCTGCATTTCTTCATTAGCTTTAATTGCTATAAATTTTACCTTTTTAAAAATCATGCTTTAAAAGGTGAAGTGATCTTTCAGGAACATTAACTCTGTAATTTTGTCACAAACAGAAGGTCCTGCACTATGTTTTCTTTTCTACAGTAGTTAATATTCTATCCTCTGACTTTTAGATTCATAGTAATAAGCCCTCTGCTAGTTGTGAGGGCAAATTGTGTTTCAAAAGCTTTCGAATCTGCTCGGGAACTTTTTAAAGGTGAAATGTCAGTCCAACATTGTGGTGTGTTGCGGTGGGTCTCAAAATCCCACCTTTTTTATTACTCATTTTAGACAAAAATTCTCAAGAATTTTTTGTCTTTTTTTAAAAAAACAAAAAGCTGTACCTGTGCTATTGTTTTAGGAAGGGTTTCCTGTGTCTCGTTCCTCATATTTACATGATACAAAGTACACAATATATAATTCACTTAGTTGTTGAAAAAGGCAGTAATTTTGCCGTGTTGTTTTAGTTGTGTTTTTTTTTTTTTTTTTAATTGAAGTTCAGGGTTTGTTTTTCTTCAGCTGAACAGCAGAAACTACATGACACAGAAATTGGACAGCACTAACGTTTTAACATTTGGAATAAACCGTCTGCTACTCATTTCCTTATCGCAGATGTGTGTTAATTGTTTTCTTTTCCATACCCATGGCTATAAAATATATCCCATTATTTCAGAGGTAGTATCTAT
>JAOEGS010011751.1:0-17500 GCA_025447755.1 Corythornis vintsioides | reverse complement strand
AGCGACCGCGGCCGACCTACCTTTGAAAGTATCAGATGTAGCTGGTGCTGCAGAGGGTCGGGTTTTACTGGGCTGCGTCCGTCGAGCAGCGTGTGCCCCCAGTTGTATAGAAGATGAATAGAGCCTCGTGCAGCCGACCTCGCTGCCGCAGCTCTCAGCACATTATTGTTCCAGCTTGTTGAGCCTTATAGAGCGGGAAGAGGATAGAGGAAGGGATTTGAATAACATTGCGGTTCAGAAGGAGATTCATAATTTCAGTATAATCAGCACGTTGGTCTGCCTGGTAGTGACAGGTTGAGTTTATTTCCAAGAGACTGTTCTGTGAAATAGGCCATTAAAACTGGAGAGCCCTATGTAGGGAATAGCTGTGTAGTTTCCATAAGACTTGTGTCCCTGTATCTTTCTACCCTCCTCTCTTTCTGGATGGTATTGCCGTGGGTGCAATAATTGTCATGTCTTAATCCACTGTAATTTAGTGAATCAAAACCAGGTTTTAAGAGTTCCTGTATTACACATAAAAATGGCAATTGATTATGTTTAAGCAGTTGTCAACTTTCAGAGTTACATAGGAAAAGCAGATGTTTCTAAAATGCCAATGAAACTGCAGAATGCTTTGGCTGTGTTTTTGGTTTCGTCAAAGGACATAGTGTGATCGACTTGCGTTACACAAAGTTTTCACCCTTTGAATTTATGATGGCCTGTAAAAGAAAAAGGCAATTTTAAATGTTATTGCTGTCTATACACAGTTATTTTCTTCAGCAGGTTTTGAAAATTCGTGAGAAATGGTCAACTGTTTGACATTCAATGTTGTTTGTTCAGCAGCCTTTCGTATTTCAAGCATATCTTTTAATACTGAACCTTAACAAGAAGGGCACTACTTCCCACATTGTGCTACATGGACTGGATGAACTGTCATATCATTTATTGATTCCATAACCAGTTATCTCACTGAGATGTCTTTTATAAAAACTGCTGATAGTGATTTGGGAGAAGGGAGGAAAGAAAAAGCTATTCTACCTAGTGTAATATCTGAAACACTGGGAAGCCATCATGTCTGTGCAGAGCTGCAGCTATTTATCATTCCTCTTATCTTAAACATGTAGCTTGCATTGACCTGATTTAGAAAATTATTTATTAATCTTTGGGGTGCTTTTAACAGTATTTTTGGGTTGGTTGTTTATTAACAATTACAAGATATTTTCCTATCATCTGATTCAGAATAGGTTTCAGCAACACAGGGTTGAATCCAGCAATCAATTAATTTGATTTTGCTACAGTAATTACTAAAACACTTTCAAGTGTTGATGTAGCAGCTCTTTCAGGAGAGCTGTACTGAACAGTAACTGAGTAAACTTATCTGAATAGCAGGGAGTGGAGGTCTGGGCTTTTCTATTTTGTCCCCCCCAACTCCTAATGACAATGCATGGTTGGTTTATGCTTTGAAGCATGAGTATGTTTATCCTTTCTGAGACTTAACGGTGCTAGTTAAAGATGTTGCTGCCCCATCTGCTCACTTCAGTTCTGCCTGGTGGGATAGTTCACACAAGTTTGTCCCCATTAATGTAGAAAAAAATGGCTTCGTCAGTGAGACCCCATCGGTGTATAGAATTTAATCTGGCTGGATTTGATGAGTAGAACTTTTACTGTTTATACCTTAACTAATTAATTTCATTAATGGGCTTTTGTAAATGACTTGCCAAGATGTTGTTCACCCCATTTAAATTTGTTTAGTTACATTTCACTTTATTAGCAGTGATTTGTGATTTTTGGAGTTATTTAATGATGCTGATCTTCTAAGGTCAAAAATCTCAGATAAGGGATTTTTTGGAGAATAGTTCATTTTCACATGTGGCATTGCCAGTCTCACCATAAATACATTGCAGCAGATTTTCCAATGTACATAAGAAATTTCAGGCAGAGCTGAGGAGAGCCTGCAAAGCTCTGCTGACTATTCTGTGTAATATTTTGGCTTGATACTGGGCTGGTTTCATATGAGGTGTAGAGACTGACTTCTGTTAGGAGGTAATTGTGGCATAGGAATTTTCTAATCACTCTACCATTTTGCAGGGTGTACTCTGTGTGTTTGTGTGTGTACTTATCAATGACTTGCTGTTGCTTTTTGAATGCCATCAGTATCCTGCACTTCCTTTACCAGCTGCATTTGTCCCCTTTTTCAGGAAACAGTTCCAAAAGCAACTCATTGGGTTAAAGATTTAGACCATTATGTTTCCTATCTTTTTGGATTGCCTTTCTTTTGTGGTGATGAAACACTGTACCTTATTTTGAAGGGCTAATTTTCCTCCAGGCAGACATCAAATCTTGAGAAATCTCCTGTGTCTGTTTTAGGGCCCTAACACAACAGAAAACCTGTTTCTGCTGCATTTATGAATAACATGAACCGAGTGCCTTAGGACACCTGAAGTGCTTGGAAGAGACTCTGGTGTTGCTTGTGTAGGGCTAAAACACCTAGAGGACAGAGGGGAACTGTGGATAGGGTCACCTGTGAGTCCCCTCCTTACGGAAATTAAATTGGCCAAAAACCTGCAGTAAGAGTGGAAAAACAGGAATTTACTGGTTTCCCCTTTCCCCATTCAAGAATTTTATTAGCATCTCCACAGCTGACAGGGTATCCTGAAACATGCAGCTTGGGACTGAATTACTGTCCCTTGGCACTAATAGTGTCCTCTCTGAGAGCAGGCTGTTAGTAGTAGTCAGGTCATTGGAGCCTTGATGGTGGGTCTTGGAGATTACATGGAAGTGATGCTATGGATTAAACTATACCTGGGGAAGCAGCAGACCTATTGTCCAGCTCTGCCCTTCCTCTGAGCCTGAGAGCTTGGTCACTCTGGAAATAGTATCATGTAGTCTAAGAAAAAGTATCATCCCTTTTTGCAGGTTGGTTTTCCTCCATAATAGGTTTGGATTTTTCTGTAGGTTCCTCCTATCCCTTCAACATTCACTCCCTTCCTTGTCGAATTAGAGATGTCTTAGAAGATGTATTTAAAAAGATGAACACAGGTTGAATTAATTCCTCTAGGACTACGAGCACATGCCTCCTTACCTCCTGACAGTGGGAGGCAGCCAGAGTTACTCGGAATACTGCCCTAACTACTGGGATAAGCTCTTGTGTTCCAGAACAGCAGCAGACTTTGGCATGGGCTGATCTGTTTTGTTTTGTGTTTTTTCTGTTTTTAAAATAAAGTTAAGCTCATTAGTACTATGTTACATGTCGACTGTGATTAATGAAATATACTGTCCTAAATTCATAAAGCGCTGAAATTATTTAATTTGCCTTGCTTTAAAATAAATATTCACTAAGTAGTGTTTTGTTGCACTTGAAACACTTGCTGTTACATGCTTTTGAAAATGTAAATACAGTGATCATCGGATGAAATGTCACCGTTTATCGTGAACAATCTGTGCACTGCTATTGTAAAAAGTACTGTGGTCTTTAAAAAATGTGCCTGCCAAATGAGTGAGTGTATTTTTGACATTGTTTAGCCTGCACTGCCTTGGAGAGATGCTCCTGTTCCAGTATTAATAGCATCTAACTATTCATTTTTCTGGCGTATACTAGAGAGCATGCAAAGCAAGCTACATTCCCAGGGAGGAACATTGTCTTAAACATTTGCTTTATCTGCTCATTCCAGTAGATGGCTACAGTTCACTACCAAATTGTGACTATAATAGATTTTTTACAGTAAGTAAATCAGAAGATGAAGGTTGAATTACTATAAATGAGTTGACCTGTACATTTTTCTTATTTCATGTGCTTAGTCATACACTATTCAGTATTTTTCCATGTACACCTTTTTCAAACTACAGAAAAATGTTATAATACTTTTTTTTTTTTTCCCGTTAGTCAAGGTTTTCTAATACAAGAGACTCTTGTATCTGTTGCAGTTTTCTAGTATTTCTAATTGTGCATGATTAGAAGAATATTTCTACTAACCAAACCCTGAAGGAGCTGAATCGCTGAAAAGCCATATGTTAGTTTTATACAAGTGGACACTTCCAGAGTCTCAACATTCTTTTTACTTTGTTCCTGGGTTTAAGCATTTTAAATGGAAACTGGCCGTTTATCACTTGCTTTTGCCAAGTTGACTCCAGCTTTTATAGAAGCAGCTGTTTTCTAGTAGAGCCTTTTCAGTGGTAAGCATGAAGTGGTGACTGTACCACATACAAAGTATGTTTACCCTTGTGTTTCATCTGTGTGGTACTTTGCAAGGTTTCATTACTCTCAATTCCCATCCAGGTCTTTTTTTAAACCTGATTTGCATACAACTAAGTTGATACAAAGGAAATTTCTTTTAAGCCTCTGGAAAAGCAGCTTGTTTCTGAAAAGCTACTCATTAGCAGTTCGCAGGGTGGAATTCTTTCAAAGGTACAATGCTCATTTGTACTGTATGAAGTAGCTCACAGTGCAACACTGCAATATTAGCTATGCCTTTTGACTTCCTCAGATCGAGTGATTCTGGATTCATCACGTAAACTAGCGAATAGTTTGTTTTAATTTTCAATGAGAAGGAAGTGTTGAAACTGACTTTTTATTTGTACTCGTATTTGCTCGTAAATGCTACTACCATATCACTTTAGCTTTATCGTATTACTTTCATTTTTGCCTTACAATAGCTACAAGCTGAGCGCAGCAATTTAAGGTGCAGATTTTTGTTATTTTACAAATGAAAGGGCCATTTTTTGCATTAACTGCTATGCTGTGCTATTGCAATTTGAGGTCCCTTTGCAATCAACTGCCAATTTATATAGCTGGCTACAACTGCTTAATCTATTATTAATAAGCAGTGCTACTGAGCTCTACAAATGATAAAAATGGTACCAGTTTTATACAGGAATTTCATTTTCATATCTAAACTACATACAATAACTTTATTCTCTACCATGAAGATAAATGTCTTAATTATTTATAAATTCTGTATATTTTATGGTATCGATTTAAGGATTCATTTGTTATCCCTGAAATATATTGAGAGGCCTTAGCTGTAACTAAAATACTTTTAATTTACCCATTTAGTTACAATGTCATAGTCTTAACAGGCCAAAATTTAATCTGTTTACAAAATAAGTTTTACAGTTTAATACTGAGTATTCTAGAAAGTAAATGAATGCTGGATTATTCTTGAGTTCTAAAATGGAATATTTTGGAAAATACTTTCAGCTTTCTTGTATGTTTAGATTTTTATTGTAGCCACATGATGCATTAAAGGAGTTCATCCTCTGAGAGGAATACGTATTTGACCCTTTCTTGAGAGCATATACAACAAGTTCACCAAGAATCACAGAATTTGGTAAGGTAAACAGCATTAGTTCTGTCCCCTCCAGTGCCTGTGGAACTAGGACATGCCCAGTACTTGGTCTTTACACTGGAAATATGTCAGCTGCCCTAGAGAGCACCTGGCTGCATTTAGGACATCTCAGTCACGAGAAGGATTGTACCTGGAGGGCAATTATGGTCAGGACAAGGGATGCACAGTAATAAGTCCCTGGATCACTTCAATGGTCTATAGAAATGAAAATAAAGGGAGAAAATAAGAGATAAAATTAGTAAGGTAACAGTTGTGTTTCTGAGAATGGTATGTGAGCGGTTTGCTTAGAATGTAATATTTCTAGTCGTGTAAACTTGCGTCTAATCACATATTTTAAGTTTCTTGAAAAGCCCTTCAGAATTGTTTACCTAATTATTTAGGAAGAATTTAGGGATTTATTAAGCGTGTTCATTTTTGTTTTTGTGTAGTGTGCTTCCTAGACGAAATATTTCCACAAACGATTTGGTAGTCTCAGTGAACTGGATATAGTATTTCCTTTTTCCCCCTTTATGGGATTTAATTTCAGCCGAATTGTTCTTTCTTCTCCGTAGTCTTAGACGATTCGATCACACGCACACAAGCGCTCAGATGTGAGAAGTTGAGCTTCAGCCGAAGAACGCGGAGACCCGGAGAGTCAGCAGTAGCAGAACCCTGCCGCTGGCTCCATGGGAGGGCCCGGGTGCGGGGGCAGGGGGCTGGCAGTTCACAGCGGGCGGCGGCAGGGAAGGGCCAGCGGGGCACCGGGGTGAAGTCCCCGCGCTGCCTCCCTCACTCCCCTCCCCGCCGGGCCGCGGTGCGCCCGGCCTTGGGAACGGGGAACCAACCCACCGTCGCACACCCGGGACAGCTGCACGGGCTGGCGCCCAACGCTGCCTCTCTCTCTCGGCCTTCCCCGAAGGGCTCCCCTGCGCCGGCGGCCGCTGCCTGCGCCGCTTTTGCCCGAGCCCCGGAGGGCCGGTCAGAGGCCAGGGCGGGCCACTGTGGTCCGCGACCCCGAAGGCGGGCAGCGGCCGGGCCCGCGGTGCCCCTCCGCGCTCAGCCGCTAGGGAGTGTGGACGGGAGAGCCTGGCGCCAGTTTTCCACTTTGCCTGTGAAAATGCTGCTTTAGCTTCACCTCCGGCAGCAGCGGCAGCAGCGGCATTTGTGTGTTATAAATAGATTCAAACATTGCACAGGCATTTATCTTTATGATCTTTAGAAGGATTTAAAGGTAAAACGTGGGACCTTTTATAAGTAAAAATGATTTTTAAAATTTTTCTTTTCCCCTGCAGATTTGTGTATTTACTTGTAATATTGCTAACACATCTAGTTAATGGTAAACTTATTTGCATAATTTTGATAGCAAGTGCATCTTACCTGTCTGGTAAAGAGGTAAACATTTTAAATCTGATAGGGGCTGAATAACAGCAGCTCGTCTTTATCTAATTATTTCCTTAAAGGTTGTTCAGCAAATGTCATGTATTTTACTAACAGTGTGCCTGCTTGGAACAAGACAAGATATTTACGTTACAGTGAATCAAGAATCACAGTAAAAGTGCAATTGTCTTTAAAATTCATTTTGGTAGTTAAGTGAGTTTAGACTCGGTACGGTGGTGTGCTGTAACAGTCAACAAAATAGTCAATGTCTCTTTAAAGGATGACACAAACAAAATTACACCCGTGTTGTTTTATTTACTGAGCTGAGAAGCTTATATTTAAGTGAGATAAGTAGTAGATAAAACAAACTTGAGAATCCTTTTCTTCCCACCTGGGGAATTAAAAAAAAAAAATGTAACAAGTGTATTAGGGTGGCTGACATCAGGTCTACATTACATGTTTGTTTGCCTGGGGTGCTCTCATAAAAAAATAAATCAGAGCTTTATACAGTTATAGTGTGCACTAAATTTGTATTCAAGAGCCATAAATAAAATATTCAAGTCTTCCTGAAGAAAAACTATTGTTTTGAGGTATTTGCAGGCCACTATTGTGAAGAGTGGAGGATTTCTTCTTTGTTTTTGCTTTTATTTTTTAACGATCATCACAGTTGCTACACACCTTCATTATTGCAGCTGCCTTTCTGGCAGGATGGAGTATACAAAGAAGGTTCTTTTTGTAACACATATTTAAAAAAAAAAAAATCGGAGAGAAAACCAGCCGTTCATGCTGCAGTATGTTTTGGTTCTGAGTAAGCAAAGTTGATGCCTAATGATTCCATAAGAATTTAATATTGTGTGTTTTACAGATGGAAAAATGTTGATAAATTTAGGTTAATTTCAACTCTATTTATGGAACTACTTATGCATTTTTTAAAAGAAACAGAGTCTTCTTAAATTATATATAACTTGAAAAAGGGTCTGTTGTTTATTTTATTTTGAATATTAGATTGTCCCTGAACGAGGCAGAGAGAGTATTATGTAGAACACTACTTATGGAAACAGCAAAGTAGTAAATCTATGCTACACTAAAGTAAAATGTTATATTATTCTGATAATATTTGACTTTTGCACAATATTTAAATGAACATTAGTTTAAATAGGAATGCTTAACTAAAACACAAGTTCATCGTGTAGGCTAATGCATTACTCTTGTATATTTGTACATGAGTTAGCAATTATTCTAAAAAGTTTATACATGTGTTCCAGTAACCAAACTTGTATTAAAACAAACTGTTCTGATAGCGGTGACAGAAGACATGGCTGATGGTTGTATTTGAGAAGTAAATGGGCAAAATATTTGTGGATCTTTTAATGATTACAGTTCTTGATAGCTTTCATAAGAGTGCACATAATTTGTGACAACTCTAATAAAAAAACGTGGCAGCAAAACTTTCTGAGTTAGCGGCAAAGTAAATGGGGCAGGTTTTGCATTTTGAACAGAAATCTTATGAACTGTGATTGAATTTGTCGTGAAAGTGTGTCAGAATTAATAAAGTATTTACGTGCAAGGTTGCTGGGCTTTGCAGAGTGGTTAGGGCTGAGGATTGGTTAACATGAAAAGTCATTTCTGTGCATTTGGTAGCAGACAGCAAAGGACAAATGTAGTTCTGTGCATTACGGATCATAATGCCATTTCTCATTTCAAACCATTTTTGTCAGGACACCAGGCAAAACAATGATGCTTTGAGGACGTAATTAAAGATATTGTTCAAAGAACAACTTTCTGCATATTTGAATTATTACTGTCATCAAAATCATACAAATATGGAAATATGATTGCCAGAAGCACATAAATCAATGATCAGCATGGCCTCAAAATCCAATAAATATGTAGAGTTAAATACTTTAAAATGCAAATTGCATCTGATAATTTGCATATGGTAGAATTTAAAGGAAATTTTCTTGCTTAACAACCTCTAAGGTAGCAGTTAGGGCTATGGGTAAACATAGATTTTTTTATTCATCATTGGTCAAGTTGCAAGATTTGATAAATGATAGGAGACTGCTTTCCTTGGTTAAAATGACTGCATTCTTTACTGAATCCTGAAACTGCCTTGAAGTCATCTGAATAATTAAGAGTTAATTATTCTTCATCCATCTAAATCAGAAAAGGACAGATTTAGGGAAGGAATTTATAATTTTTGCCTCACGTCCTGTCATGTCGTAATGTGATAAACTAAACTGACTCCAAATAATATCTAGTGACCTTATAGTAATTACGCCTCACAAAACATTTTGGTTGAAATTTTTTAATTGCTTACATCGATTCCAGAAACTACATGTTAACAGACTCTGAAGTTTAATTGTGTTCAAAAGAAAGCAATATAAAATTCGTGTTCCATTATTATTCTGGTTTAGTTTTATCAGGGTAGATACTGTACAAGGTCTTTACTTTTTTCCCCGTGATAGTGCCTCTCTCTCTTTTTCTCTGTTTTGCCCTTTTTGTCCACAAGCCGTTATTTTTAAAGGGGAATGAATATGTGCATCAAGGATATAACTTCTGTTTAGGAAAAACTTTCTAAGTTTAACAGAACCAGTGATTTGTCAGTGGCATCAATCCAGTTTGCTTGCTTTTTTTTTCAACTTGAACCAAAACGTACCCCTAAAAAACAGGCAAAGAAAACCAGAATAGCCTGTCATCTGTCTCCTCGTTAAAAGGGCAGTCTCAGAATTCAAAATCGAAGTCTGTTTATATTTGCTAATTTCAAAGTAGAAAAATACTTTTTTTTTTTTCCAAGAAGAAGGGTTTACGAATGTTTACTGATCACAAGAGGAATTGTAATAAAGAAATCAATATGCATGATCCCTTTTCATGTAGTACAACAAGGTTACACTGTTAGGTTAAGTACAGGCTGCATTCCTTTTCAGAAAATCAATTTGCTGTATAGTGTGCAACAGCAAGTCTCTTCTGAAAGAGTCATTTTATGTTGTGTGCACAGTAAATTCTATATTGACGCCTTCAAATAGTATTGACTGATTAAAAAAAAAAATAAGAAGCACTAAGCACAGTAACCTTAGAAGAACATTATCATTTTCAAATAACGCTTTCTTGCTAATTATTTAATTTCTGAGGAACAAACTGATAAAACGTGTTCTTAGATATCCTTTAATTTTTTAATACTGTAAAACTGGTGTTGTGATATTATTTTCAAGATCTTTTAAAATACTGTTTTCATAATAGCAAAGAATACTGTATGTGATTTCAAATGCTGTTGATTTAACATAGATTAATTTGCCAGATTCAGAGGGTAGATTCTGGGGGATGTTTGTTTGTATGTTTGTTTGTTAGGGGGGTGGGGTTTTTTAACATTTATTTTAAGATCTGGTTGTTGTTTGAAAAAAAATATTTTGTTTCTTTCTTTCTTTCTTTCTTAGGGTTGTGTACATTTAAACTGGGAGCTTGCAAAGCAATGCTAGGTTTTTGTAAGATTATCTGTTACCTGCCAGTCTTCCAAAGAAAACAAGCAGCGTATAGAGAGGGAGGGAAAAAGTTAGTAACTGTACTCAAGCTCCTTAGACATAACATGGCTTAAAAGCCATTTTTTTTGTAAGGGAAGTGTATGGAAACATGGTTTATTTTCAGTTCTTGTTTTCTCAGAACATAAAATTATGTATTTTAAAATGCTTTGACCATTTTTGATGCAACTGTTCAATTGTAAAGACAATCTTTTGCTTTTTGTGTGTTTTTTACTGAACAGTTCTTGATGGACTCTGACTTTTCCTTTTATTTCTGTCAACCCAATTACAGTACATTAGAGCGCACCCTGATCCTACTTGTTTGCCTGTTATGCAGTGTATATGTTTAACTCATAAGAATGTTCATTTAGATATTTCAGTCTGATCATGCTGAATGTCTTGCAGCAACACATATTGATATCTACATAACATTAGATACTTCCATCCTTAGTTATTCATTCTAGAAATTGTAAAATGCAAATATATATGGTTTTGATTACTTATAAGCTGTCATATCTGAAAAATTTAATTTCCTAAATTACTGTTTTTCTGTCAAATTCAGTTGTTCCTTATTATGTCCTAAATAAATTTTGATTTTAATTGGAGAGAATTTCATTCATTAAAAATGTAATTACTTAGACAAATACCTGGAATTTGAATTAGAAAACTGGACAAAGTGTTCATATATTTATATCTAAAGTTAAAATAGTGTTTTATACCATTTTATTTTACAAAAAAACCCATGTTCACCTCTTAAAGGCAGGCTGACATTTAACATTTACTAATATTAGGAAGACACCAAATGATGTAACTGTTTCCTATGGGTTCTTTTTAAACAATTTGGTAAGTTTAAAAGGTTTGCTTCCTTGCTAAGCTGAAAGGAAGTGATTCAAAGGGCTGCTTGCATTTTTTAAATTTTTTTTTTTCCTGGTCACAAAGATGCATATAGTAAGTCTACTTTAGGTATAACTCATTGTTTAGAAACCCCGAGCTGCTGCTTGTTTGCAGCGTTCTTGTTAGGGATCTGAATTGCCCAAATAACAATGTAAACCAATCCAGGCATAGCAGCAGACAGAAAAATACATTCAACTAGTGGGATCATGGATTTGTTTGATTCAGGTAATTGAAAGTGTTTCATACTATTATTGCAACTTGAAGGCTTGTTTAAGTGTCTAGCTGTCAGTCAGTTTGGAAGGTGAAAAGTATTCGATTGTCACTCTGTCAGTCAATAGAGATGAGAACTGTCTGCCTAATGGATTTCTTTACGTAGATGTCTGCATGGAGGTAGAAGTAAAATCAATGTGTTGTCATGTGCAAGTGCGCTGCATCAAACTGCCAGCTGAAATGCAACTGTATTTCTGTAACGTCTGCAACCTTGTATTGTTTGTGGAAGACAGTCAGTTATTCACAGGTAGCAAACTGCGTGGTCACACATAAGGGTTTATTTTTGATAATTTTATAAATACTTTGATCTATTTCCACTTGCTCCTGAGGGTTTTATTCCCTTTTTCTTGATCATATCAGGGATCAATACTCTAAAGAACAAGATTCAACTTAGTAGGGAAAAACATAGGTTTGTTATTCCATGAGACTCAGGTCTCGAAGGCTATTTTCTTTTAAACCTGGGTTTCTGCATGTTTTCTGCTTGTCAGTGATGACTTACATTGAGCTAACTATGTTTCCTGCCTGAGTTTTGGCTGTTAGGGTAACTACATTTATTAGAGTGTGCGTTGACTTCTTGCAGCAAAAAAAGGACAAGGTGATTTCTGGATTAGCAGCAGACATGCAGCCACATGCTTTCAAGAGCCTTGATGAAGCAGGCAGCAGCCTGCGACCCCCGTTCTTTCTCTGGGAGATGCTCACAGTGCAAACTTCCACTGAGCAGGATCTGATTGCGAAGTGGCACCTGGAGAATTATTGTGACATCTCAGAGTGATAGTGCCAGTGCTGACTGTTCCCCCTAATTCCGGACTTAATCCTATGTAAAATAGGTAGTAGCCAAACATCTTACTCAAAATTACTTCCCTGTTAACTGATACAGAGCTACATACAAATACATGATTCTTAGCCCCATTGAAGGCAGCAGGCTCAAATGAGAGATACTAACTTCAGAATAACACTAGTCTAGTCACATATTTCCTTTTGTAGTATTTGTATACGTGTGCTATTTTTGAACATTAAATTATATAGCACTTTGCTGCTGCTGCTGCTGTAGGGGAGAAAGGAAAGGGAGTAAGAACTAATTACCACCTAAGGAACTCAACTGTGAGTAATGAAGACCAGAAGTAGCAGAGACTGGTGGTAAAACAGAATATAGCACTTCAAGAGGAAGATCAGTATTTTGATTTTGGTAATAATAATTTCAAGATGAAAAAAAAATGTTGTTGGGTAGAAGATAGCTTCTGAGAGGTAGACACAGGGCTGTAAATCAGCAATGGAGTTTTTAATTTCTTTTTCAACTCAAATGAGTACTTGCATTTTTTTGCAGTATATGATACAATAATTCCACTGGCAGCTCTCTGGAGTGTTCCCAGGTTGACCTGTTGCCTGTTTAGGGATGATGGGGGAAAATAATGTGATGCTTCTAACTGAAGATTCAGTGTGTTTATGGAAATAGGCAGAATTAGGCACAGATTCATAGACTTTAGGCTGAAGGAAATACTATGATCATCTATTATCCATCATGGAACTCATGTAATTTCACCCGAAGAATGTTGATTTTGGCACTTTCTAATTTGTATACTTTGCTGCCCACATGCTATTTAATACTCCACTTCTGTCAGTTCTTAGAGATTTTGGGTCTGGCTTTGTTTTGTAGGGGAAACAGAAGATGCCATAGTGTATAAAATAGACAACATCATTAGGAGCTGATGAGTGCAATGAATGTCTACCTCTTTTGAGCTGAAGGTTTGGTTAGAAGAGATGGCAGCAGGAGGAGGTGATCTGTGGACAGTTCTCTAGACATAGGTATTTTCCTCTGGCCATAGTTACTATTCTAAAATACTGAGATATTTTCTGGTAGAGTCAATTGTCCTGTAGCTAAGAATTTATTTTGTCAAACTGAAGATGTTTCCAATTTGTACAATTAATTTGTTGGTAAGTGGTCTAATGAAAAAATAATAGCGGCGGAGCGTACTGCTGAGTGTTCTGCTGAGTTAGTCAGCAGAAGTGGCTGTGAGATGCTGACTGCCCAGCCAAGAGTGTGCCTGTGAAGAGAGGAGGGTCCATTCTGTCTGTTTCCCATGAAGATGTGTTCTTTGTGCTGTACACTGAAGTCAGAAAAATACAGGAAATGGTGATTTTAGAAACCCTCAGTTCAGTTTAAATGGACCTTATGAGAGATCTAGAAAGGTTCCACAAAGTAACTCCTAAGCTCCTTGCCCTAGCAGATACGAAAGTTTGATCTCTGATTCAGATACAGTTGAGAATTAAGTTAGCAGCAAGAAAATATTCAAATAGTGTAATATCAAATACTGAAACTATTTGTCTGAGCATCAGTTACATTTACAGCTTCAGTCTATTTTTAGGACACTACTGGGTATTTCAAAGAATTAAATGCTTTTGTCTCTTTTCCTCTCAAGTACATTTGTATTTCTTGTGAAGTTTTCTGAATTTCTCTTTTAAATGGTTTGTGTTCACTAATCATGAAAATATTGCATGTAACAGAAAACTGCAGTTTTACAGGATTTTTATTTTTCTTATAAGATCCCTCCTGTAATCTCTAAAGCCACAAAACATAAAATGTAACTTTTAAATTTGGTGGATTTCTTGGAACTTTTTTTTAACTTTTCCTTTTTTTTTAACTTTTCCTTCTTGTTCCCTCCCCCCAGCCAGTATAATCACAGAGGACTTGTTAGCCCAGTTTTATGTCTCTTGTTTTCCCTTCCCACCACCTTCCCAGACTAAAAGCTCAGTGTAGCATCGAAGAAATTGTACTGTGAATCATTATATAATAAATGACTAATGGGAAAATTTCTTTCTGAAAGGAATTTAAAGTTGTATGAGATCGGTGAATTGATAGATGCATGGCTGCACAGGAAAGCTGGCAGTAGTCAGTAGGAGCAGTAGTGTGATGTCAAATACATGATCAAACGTACCAGTTTCTTTTGAGCTCCCAGCAGCAAGAGAAGGCTCCATTTTGTGTGTTTCCTGTGTAGAGAGGTGCTTTGTGTTCTCTAATAGTACTTAGTTTCTGATATTAAAAGATAATGTATCTGTTCTTAGCGTTGCTCAGACAGTTTAATTACCACCTAAGTTCAGATATTATTCCTTGTCAGATCTTTAAAACTGCAGTCTTCCGGGTGCTGAGATACCTGCCTGTTACAGGTTGCTGATAGCCTAGTCTGAGAAGTGTTTGTGCTTTATAGGAACAGAAACTGTGCTCATTACAAGCAGCAGAGGATGTTTAACCAAAAATTAGAAAAGGGAGGTATGTGCAGAATGGGGGTTGAAGGAATATAAGCTTTTTGGTGACTCACCACCACTCTGATTGGAAGGGCTGCCAGCTCGCCTCCAGGTCCATTCAGCTTTTGGGGTTTTTAATGCTGTGTCTTGCATTTGTTGATCCTTTTGTTTCTCGGTTGTATTGCTGGAAGGATCTGCTGCAGGTCCATGTCTTGCTGTCTTCCCCTCCCCAGGCAGGTGCCCACCATACCGCTTCCTGCAGAAGCAGCGCAGTGTTCATGGCCGTCATATCTAGGTTCCCAATCAGAGTATTTCAGTTAGGTACTAAAGGTGTTGCATGAAGAGACTTGGAAGGCAGGATAGAGAAAAAGCTTGTTTTAGGAATGGACAGAGGATGGGCCAGAGAAGCTGGTTCCTGCAGTTGGTGGTGGGGATCCCAGACAAGTCAGCCTTCAAACTCTGAGACAGCTCGTGTGTGCTGAAAGGCCGGCAAAGCAGGATGCCGTGGCCCTCGCCCTCTGCTCCCTGCAGGGACTGATTGCAGATGTCATTCTCCTCCCTGGGGAGGCTGAGGCCATGGGCTGGCCTCCCTTGCCTTCCCTCTCTCCTTGTCAGTCAAAGAGAGAATTTGCAAGCAGTATTGATTGGAGGCTTGAAGATTTCTCTTGAGTGAATCTCTAGCTGCTAAGCTTGATAGCTCATCTTTAGCCTGTTAAAAAAGGCCCCTCTCTGCTATTCCTGTTGACTGTCACCTGTCGTAGTGCCATAGTCTGGATTTGTTTCTATGCAGAGAAAAGAAAATGTTTTGTAGGAGATGCTGGAAAAATCTTGTGGGTAGAAATTGGCTTTTTCACTTTCCTCTTGTTTCCTCTGTTGGAATAATTCCAAAGAAAATGCATTGGTCATGCGAGTCTCTTTGCATTGCTCTTGGTGAGATTGATTTGGCATTAAAATCTATTTTGTGTAGCACACTGATGTTTCTTGTCTCAGTATGAACATAGAGTTCTTGGAGGCATAACATCTTTAAATCTTTCTACTTGTTCTTAAGGCCATATCATGCTGTAAAAGAGAAATTCAGGATTCAAATTCAGTTCATTTCCTATTAAGGGCAAAAATACCTTGTTATTCTCTTACTCAGGTAAATCAAAAGTCAGACAGTCAAAGGTGGTTAAGATCTGCAAGAAATTGTTACAAAATCTCTTGAACTGTAACAGCCATGCATTTTGTCAGATGCATATTCGCTTTAAAAAATGCTTCTTGCAAGAACAGCTTGTTGGTGATTTTTTTCTTGAGGTATTGGCAGATAAGCTCTGGCAATTTTAAGAGGTGTGCAGCCCCCATCACTAAATTGGTAGAATTAAACTTATGCCAGCTTCTGAACTGCAGTTGTTTACCATCCATCATATTAACTTAAACCAATGCTGACTTAAATTTGAGTGTGTAGGACTGTAAAGTCAGGCCTATCGAGTTTCGTATATGGACATTAGGCTCTTTTATGGGGATTCATCAAATACTTGGGACTGATACACTCTTCTGCGTGCAAAAATCACCATAAATCAGTAGCCACTTCTCTTGGGCGCCTGTTCCATCTGTGTGTTCCTTCCTCTTCAGTGATATGGAGGTGGCTATTCTAGATTATTGTGCTTATTAGGTTTCTCTGTGTCAATGTTAATTTAGCAGATGGGTTTGCTGAGCTCTTAGCAAGTCTGTGGAGGTTGAGCAGCTTCAGAGGAATGGTCAATGTGCTGGAGCCAGTACCACGCTGCTCTTGAGTGGCACCTACTCAGGGGACAAGTGAGCTGTTAGCAACCTCATGAAGTTCAAAGAAAGGCAAATGCAAAATCCTGTATTTAGGATGGAATAAGCCCACACAGCAGGACCATCTGGACACTGACATGCTAGAAGCAGTTTTGCAGGTAAAGGCCCTGTTCTTCTTTCTGATTGAGGACATCTTGACCATGAATCAGTAGTGTGTCCTCACAACAAAGAAGGCTGTTTGCATGCTGGGCTGTGTTGGAAAAAACATCCCTGGCAGGTTGTGGAAAGTGGTTCATCCCCTGTAGTTGGCATTTGAGATCACATCTGGAGGATTTTGTCCAATTTTGAGCTCCGCGGTACAAGGAAGGCTTTAATAGTGAATCTTGCAGAAGGCCACCAAGCCGATCCCAAGCTGGCATCAGGCTTCCTGAGTGATGTGCAAGGAGAAGCTGAGGGAGCTGGAGCTGTTCAGCCTGAAGAAGAAATGACTGCAACCACGAGATGTGGAGTATGGAGAAGACAGAGATGAACTCTTGTTGGAGGTGCACAAATGAGCCCTGGGAAGCGGGACTTCAGATGTGCTTGTTTAGTTCTCTTTCGCTACAGAGATTTCTATTTCTTGGCTACCTGTCTGTCCACTTCCATTTTCCATGTATCCTAACCGTGCCCTGCTGGTACCAGGAGTGGTAGAGCTGGAGTTGTGTTCATCATCTGTCCACTAGAAGATGGGTCCAGTCCATTACTGTTTCTACTCTCCTTGGTTCTCCTAATGTACTTTTATTTACTTTAGAGTATTTTTTCCAAAGATAAGAAGTCATGTAGACACCTTGGTAATACTAGGTGTAAAAAACTTCCTCCTTTTGTATGGCTCTCCTTCCCAGACTGACTGGGAAAAGGCTGGGTATTACAACATCCTTCAGAAAGATGTTAAACAGCTGCTTCATCTATTCACGTGAATGAACAGTTTCATAGATTCACAGATTCATAGATATTAGGGGTTGGAAGGGACCTGGAGGATTATCTAGTCCAACCCCCCTGCCTGAGCAGGATCACCTAGACCAAGTCGCCCAGGAACAGATCCAGGAGGGTCTTAAGTGTCTCCAGAGATGGAGACTCCACAACCCCCCTGGGCAGCCTGTTCCA